>CAWUFW010018270.1:0-228212 GCA_963921515.1 Calotriton arnoldi | reverse complement strand
CGTGTGCGTTCAGTTGTATTGCTCTGTTCCCATGAGGCACAGGGTCAGACTGATTTGCATATGGCCATGTCTGAACTGGGGTGGCGGAGTGAGCTAAAGAATGATGATGGATTAAACCCAGATCAGTTGACTGGGGGTGAGTGCTTGCAATGTTCAACACTCCGTCCATCATCCCTTTCGGTTTTGCTATGTTCGCCCTAAATTGCCAGGGTATGCCCAGACGTGGGTCCCTTGCTCACTTTGCCACTGGATTCAAGATAGCCTGGCTGATGACGGCTGTAAGCCAGAAACCGGTCCCAGGATGCTTGTTTCCGGTCCAGGGAAGACATGGCTTGGCAGTTCGGGCTGGACTGTTCCCATGAGGCACAGGGTCAGACTGATTTGCATATGGCCATGTCTGAACTGGGGTGGCGGAGTGAGCTAAAGAATGATGATGGATTAAACCCAGATCAGTTGACTGGGGGTGAGTGCTTGCAATGTTCAACACTCCGTCCATCATCCCCTTTGGTTTTGCTATGTTCGCCCTAAGTTGGCAGGGTATGCCCAGACGTGGGTCCCTTGCTCACTTTGCCACTGGATTCAAGATAGCCTGGCTGATGACGGCTGTAAGCCAGAAACCGGTCCCAGGATGCTTGTTTCCGGTCCAGGGAAGACATGGCTTGGCAGTTCGGGCTGGACTGTTCCCATGAGGCACAGGGTCAGACTGATTTGCATATGGCCATGTCTGAACTGGGGTGGCGGAGTGAGCTAAAGAATGATGATGGATTAAACCCAGATTAGTTGACTGGGGGTGAGTGCTTGCAATGTTCAACACTCCGTCCATCATCCCCTTTGGTTTTGCTATGTTCGCCCTAAGTTGGCAGGGTATGCCCAGACGTGGGTCCCTTGCTCACTTTGCCACTGGTTTCAAGATAGCCTGGCTGTGGATGGCTGTAAGCCAGAAACCGGTCCCAGGATGCTTGTTTCCGGTCCAGGGAAGACATGGCTTGGCAGTTCGGGCTGGACTGTTCCCATGAGGCACAGGGTCAGACTGATTTGCATATGGCCATGTCTGAACTGGGGTGGCGGAGTGAGCTAAAGAATGATGATGGATTAAACCCAGATCAGTTGACTGGGGGTGAGTGCTTGCAATGTTCAACACTCCGTCCATCATCCCCTTTGGTTTTGCTATGTTCGCCCTAAGTTGGCAGGGTATGCCCAGACGTGGGTCCCTTGCTCACTTTGCCACTGGATTCAAGATAGCCTGGCTGATGACGGCTGTAAGCCAGAAACCGGTCCCAGGATGCTTGTTTCCGGTCCAGGGAAGACATGGCTTGGCAGTTCGGGCTGGACTGTTCCCATGAGGCACAGGGTCAGACTGATTTGCATATGGCCATGTCTGAACTGGGGTGGCGGAGTGAGCTAAAGAATGATGATGGATTAAACCCAGATCAGTTGACTGGGGGTGAGTGCTTGCAATGTTCAACACTCCGTCCATCATCCCCTTTGGTTTTGCTATGTTTGCCCTAAGTTGGCAGGGTATGCCCAGACGTGGGTCCCTTGCTCACTTTGCCACTGGATTCAAGATAGCCTGGCTGATGACGGCTGTACGCCAGAAACCGGTCCCAGGATGCTTGTTTCCGGTCCAGGGAAGACATGGCTTGGCAGTTCAGGCTGGACTGTTCCCATGAGGCACAGGGTCAGACTGATTTGCATATGGCCATGTCTGAACTGGGGTGGCGGAGTGAGCTAAAGAATGATGATGGATTAAACCCAGATCAGTTGACTGGGGGTGAGTGCTTGCAATGTTCAATACTCCGTCCATCATCCCCTTTGGTTTTGCTATGTTCGCCCTAAGTTGGCAGGGTATGCCCAGACGTGGGTCCCTTGCTCACTTTGCCACTGGATTCAAGATAGCCTGGCTGATGACGGCTGTAAGCCAGAAACCAGTCCCAGGATGCTTGTTTCCGGTCCAGGGAAGACATGGCTTGGCAGTTCGGGCTGGACTGTTCCCATGAGGCACAGGATCAGACTGATTTGCATATGGCCATGTCTGAACTGGGGTGGCGGAGTGAGCTAAAGAATGATGATGGATTAAACCCAGATCAGTTGACTGGGGGTGAGTGTTTGCAATGTTCAACACTCCGTACATCATCCCCTTTGGTTTTGCTATGTTCGCCCTAAGTTGGCAGGGTATGCCCAGACGTGGGTCCCTTGCTCACTTTGCCACTGGATTCAAGATAGCCTGGCTGATGACGGCTGTAAGCCAGAAACCGGTCCCAGGATGCTTGTTTCCGGTCCAGGGAAGACATGGCTTGGCAGTTCGGGCTAGACTGTTCCCATGAGGCACAGGGTCAGACTGATTTGCATATGGCCATGTCTGAACTGGGGTGGCGGAGTGAGCTAAAGAATGATGATGGATTAAACCCAGATCAGTTGACTGGGGGTGAGTGCTTGCAATGTTCAACACTCCGTCCATCATCCCCTTTGGTTTTGCTATGTTCGCCCTAAGTTGGCAGGGTATGCCCAGACGTGGGTCCCTTGCTCACTTTGCCACTGGATACAAGATAGCCTGGCTGATGACGGCTGTAAGCCAGAAACCGGTCCCAGGATGCTTGTTTCCGGTCCAGGGAAGACATGGCTTGGCAGTTCGGGCTGGACTGTTCCCATGAGGCACAGGGTCAGACTGATTTGCATATGGCCATGTCTGAACTGGGGTGGCGGAGTGAGCTAAAGAATGATGATGGATTAAACCCAGATCAGTTGACTGGCGGTGAGTGCTTGCAATGTTCAACACTCCGTCCATCATCCCTTTCGGTTTTGCTATGTTCGCCCTAAATTGGCAGGGTATGCCCAGACGTGGGTCCCTTGCTCACTTTGCCACTGGATTCAAGATAGCCTGGCTGATGACGGCTGTAAGCCAGAAACCGGTCCCAGGATGCTTGTTTCCGGTCCAGGGAAGACATGGCTTGGCAGTTCGGGCTGGACTGTTCCCATGAGGCACAGGGTCAGACTGATTTGCATATGGCCATGTCTGAACTGGGGTGGCGGAGTGAGCTAAAGAATGATGATGGATTAAACCCAGATCAGTTGACTGGGGGTGAGTGCTTGCAATGTTCAACACTCCGCCCATCATCCCCTTTGGTTTTGCTATGTTCGCCCTAAGTTGGCAGGGTATGCCCAGACGTGGGTCCCTTGCTCACTTTGCCACTGGATTCAAGATAGCCTGGCTGATGACGGCTGTAAGCCAGAAACCGGTCCCAGGATGCTTGTTTCCGGTCCAGGGAAGACATGGCTTGGCAGTTCGGGCTGGGCTGTTCCCATGAGGCACAGGGTCAGACTGATTTGCATATGGCCATGTCTGAACTGGGGTGGCGGAGTGAGCTAAAGAATGATGATGGATTAATCCCAGATCAGTTGACTGGGGGTGAGTGCTTGCAATGTTCAACACTCCGTCCATCATCCCCTTTGGTTTTGCTATGTTCGCCCTAAATTGGCAGGGTATGCCCAGACGTGGGTCCCTTGCTCACTTTGCCACTGGATTCAAGATAGCCTGGCTGATGACGGCTGTAAGCCAGAAACCGGTCCCAGGATGCTTGTTTCCGGTCCAGGGAAGACATGGCTTGGCAGTTCGGGCTGGACTGTTCCCATGAGGCACAGGGTCAGACTGATTTGCATATGCCCATGTCTGAACTGGGGTGGCGGAGTGAGCTAAAGAATGATGATGGATTAAACCCAGATCAGTTGACTGGGGTGAGTGCTTGCAATGTTCAACAATCCGTCCATCATCCCCTTTGGTTTTGCTATGTTCGCCCTAAGTTGGCAGGGTATGCCCAGACGTGGGTCCCTTGCTCACTTTGCCACTGGATTCAAGATAGCCTGGCTGATGACGGCTGTAAGCCAGAAACCAGTCCCAGGATGCTTGTTTCCGGTCCAGGGAAGACATGGCTTGGCAGTTCGGGCTGGACTGTTCCCATGAGGCACAGGGTCAGACTGATTTGCATATGGCCATGTCTGAACTGGGGTGGCGGAGTGAGCTAAAGAATGATGATGGATTAAACCCAGATCAGTTGACTGGGGGTGAGTGCTTGCAATGTTCAACACTCCGTCCATCATCCCCTTTGGTTTTGCTATGTTCGCCCTAAGTTGGCAGGGTATGCCCAGACGTGGGTCCCTTGCTCACTTTGCCACTGGATTCAAGATAGCCTGGCTGATGACGGCTGTAAGCCAGAAACCGGTCCCAGGATGCTTGTTTCCGATCCAGGGAAGACATGGCTTGGCAGTTCGGCCTGGACTGTTCCCATGAGGCACAGGGTCAGACTGATTTGCATATGGCCATGTCTGAACTGGGGTGGCGGAGTGAGCTAAAGAATGATGATGGATTAAACCCAGATCAGTTGACTGGGGGTGAGTGCTTGCAATGTTCAACACTCCGTCCATCATCCCCTTTGGTTTTGCTATGTTCGCCCTAAGTTGGCAGGGTATGCCCAGACGTGGGTCCCTTGCTCACTTTGCCACTGGATTCAAGATAGCCTGGCTGATGACGGCTGTAAGCCAGAAACCGGTCCCAGGATGCTTGTTTCCGGTCCAGGGAAGACATGGCTTGGCAGTTCGGGCTGGACTGTGCCCATGAGGCACAGGGTCAGACTGATTTGCATATGGCCATGTCTGAACTGGGGTGGCGGAGTGAGCTAAAGAATGATGATGGATTAAACCCAGATCAGTTGACTGGGGGTGAGTGCTTGCAATGTTCAACACTCCGTCCATCATCCCCTTTGGTTTTGCTATGTTCGCCCTAAATTGGCAGGGTATGCCCAGACGTGGGTCCCTTGCTCACTTTGCCACTGGATTCAAGATAGCCTGGCTGATGACGGCTGTAAGCCAGAAACCGGTCCCAGGATGCTTGTTTCCGGTCCAGGGAAGACATGGCTTGGCAGTTCGGGCTGGACTGTTCCCATGAGGCACAGGGTCAGACTGATTTGCATATGGCCATGTCTGAACTGGGGTGGCGGAGTGAGCTAAAGAATGATGATGGATTAAACCCAGATCAGTTGACTGGGGGTGAGTGCTTGCAATGTTCAACACTCCGTCCATCATCCCCTTTGGTTTTGCTATGTTCGCCCTAAGTTGGCAGGGTATGCCCAGACGTGGGTCCCTTGCTCACTTTGCCACTGGATTCAAGATAGCCTGGCTGATGATGGCTGTAAGCCAGAAACCGGTCCCAGGATGCTTGTTTCCGGTCCAGGGAAGACATGGCTTGGCAGTTCGGGCTGGACTGTTCCCATGAGGCACAGGGTCAGACTGATTTGCATATGGCCATGTCTGAACTGGGGTGGCGGAGTGAGCTAAAGAATGATGATGGATTAAACCCAGATCAGTTGACTGGGGGTGAGTGCTTGCAATGTTCAACACTCCGTCCATCATCCCCTTTGGTTTTGCTATGTTCGCCCTAAGTTGGCAGGGTATGCCCAGACGTGGGTCCCTTGCTCACTTTGCCACTGGATTCAAGATAGCCTGGCTGATGATGGCTGTAAGCCAGAAACCGGTCCCAGGATGCTTGTTTCCGGTCCAGGGAAGACATGGCTTGGCAGTTCGGGCTGGACTGTTCCCATGAGGCACAGGGTCAGACTGATTTGCATATGGCCATGTCTGAACTGGGGTGGCGGAGTGAGCTAAAGAATGATGATGGATTAATCCCAGATCAGTTGACTGGGGGTGAGTGCTTGCAATGTTCAACACTCCGTCCATCATCCCCTTTGGTTTTGCTATGTTCGCCCTAAGTTGGCAGGGTATGCCCAGACGTGGGTCCCTTGCTCACTTTGCCACTGGATTCAAGATAGCCTGGCTCATGACGGCTGTAAGCCAGAAACCGGTCCCAGGATGCTTGTTTCCGGTCCAGGGAAGACATGGCTTGGCAGTTCGGGCTGGACTGTGCCCATGAGGCACAGGGTCAGACTGATTTGCATATGGCCATGTCTGAACTGGGGTGGCGGAGTGAGCTAAAGAATGATGATGGATTAAACCCAGATCAGTTGCCTGGGGGTGAGTGCTTGCAATGTTCAACACTCCGTCCATCATCCCCTTTGGTTTTGCTATGTTCGCCCTAAGTTGGCAGGGTATGCCCAGACGTGGGTCCCTTGCTCACTTTGCCACTGGATTCAAGATAGCCTGGCTGATGACGGCTGTAAGCCAGAAACCGGTCCCAGGATGCTTGTTTCCGGTCCAGGGAAGACATGGCTTGGCAGTTCGGGCTGGACTGTTCCCATGAGGCACAGGGTCAGACTGATTTGCATATGGCCATGTCTGAACTGGGGTGGCGGAGTGAGCTAAAGAATGATGATGGATTAAACCCAGATCAGTTGACTGGGGGTGAGTGCTTGCAATGTTCAACACTCCGTCCATCATCCCCTTTGGTTTTGCTATGTTCGCCCTAAGTTGGCAGGGTATGCCCAGACGTGGGTCCCTTGCTCACTTTGCCACTGGATTCAAGATAGCCTGGCTGATGACGGCTGTAAGCCAGAAACCGGTCCCAGGATGCTTGTTTCCGGTCCAGGGAAGACATGGCTTGGCAGTTCGGGCTGGACTGTTCCCATGAGGCACAGGGTCAGACTGATTTGCATATGGCCATGTCTGAACTAGGGTGGCGGAGTGAGCTAAAGAATGATGATGGATTAAACCCAGATCAGTTGACTGGGGGTGAGTGCTTGCAATGTTCAACACTCCGTCCATCATCCCCTTTGGTTTTGCTATGTTCGCCCTAAGTTGGCAGGGTATGCCCAGACGTGGGTCCCTTGCTCACTTTGCCACTGGATACAAGATAGCCTGGCTGATGACGGCTGTAAGCCAGAAACCGGTCCCAGGATGCTTGTTTCCGGTCCAGGGAAGACATGGCTTGGCAGTTCGGGCTGGACTGTTCCCATGAGGCACAGGGTCAGACTGATTTGCATATGGCCATGTCTGAACTGGGGTGGCGGAGTGAGCTAAAGAATGATGATGGATTAAACCCAGATCAGTTGACTGGCGGTGAGTGCTTGCAATGTTCAACACTCCGTCCATCATCCCTTTCGGTTTTGCTATGTTCGCCCTAAATTGGCAGGGTATGCCCAGACGTGGGTCCCTTGCTCACTTTGCCACTGGATTCAAGATAGCCTGGCTGATGACGGCTGTAAGCCAGAAACCGGTCCCAGGATGCTTGTTTCCGGTCCAGGGAAGACATGGCTTGGCAGTTCGGGCTGGACTGTTCCCATGAGGCACAGGGTCAGACTGATTTGCATATGGCCATGTCTGAACTGGGGTGGCGGAGTGAGCTAAAGAATGATGATGGATTAAACCCAGATCAGTTGACTGGGGGTGAGTGCTTGCAATGTTCAACACTCCGTCCATCATCCCCTTTGGTTTTGCTATGTTCGCCCTAAGTTGGCAGGGTATGCCCAGACGTGGGTCCCTTGCTCACTTTGCTACTGGATTCAAGATAGCCTGGCTGATGACGGCTGTAAGCCAGAAACCGGTCCCAGGATGCTTGTTTCCGGTCCAGGGAAGACATGGCTTGGCAGTTCGGGCTGGGCTGTTCCCATGAGGCACAGGGTCAGACTGATTTGCATATGGCCATGTCTGAACTGGGGTGGCGGAGTGAGCTAAAGAATGATGATGGATTAAACCCAGATCAGTTGACTGGGGGTGAGTGCTTGCAATGTTCAACACTCCGTCCATCATCCCCTTTGGTTTTGCTATGTTCGCCCTAAATTGGCAGGGTATGCCCAGACGTGGGTCCTTTGCTCAATTTGCCACTGGATTCAAGATAGCCTGGCTGATGACGGCTGTAAGCCAGAAACCGGTCCCAGGATGCTTGTTTCCGGTCCAGGGAAGACATGGCTTGGCAGTTCGGGCTGGACTGTTCCCATGAGGCACAGGGTCAGACTGATTTGCATATGCCCATGTCTGAACTGGGGTGGCGGAGTGAGCTAAAGAATGATGATGGATTAAACCCAGATCAGTTGACTGGGGTGAGTGCTTGCAATGTTCAACAATCCGTCCATCATCCCCTTTGGTTTTGCTATGTTCGCCCTAAGTTGGCAGGGTATGCCCAGACGTGGGTCCCTTGCTCACTTTGCCACTGGATTCAAGATAGCCTGGCTGATGACGGCTGTAAGCCAGAAACCAGTCCCAGGATGCTTGTTTCCGGTCCAGGGAAGACATGGCTTGGCAGTTCGGGCTGGACTGTTCCCATGAGGCACAGGGTCAGACTGATTTGCATATGGCCATGTCTGAACTGGGGTGGCGGAGTGAGCTAAAGAATGATGATGGATTAAACCCAGATCAGTTGACTGGGGGTGAGTGCTTGCAATGTTCAACACTCCGTCCATCATCCCCTTTGGTTTTGCTATGTTCGCCCTAAGTTGGCAGGGTATGCCCAGACGTGGGTCCCTTGCTCACTTTGCCACTGGATTCAAGATAGCCTGGCTGATGACGGCTGTAAGCCAGAAACCGGTCCCAGGATGCTTGTTTCCGATCCAGGGAAGACATGGCTTGGCAGTTCGGCCTGGACTGTTCCCATGAGGCACAGGGTCAGACTGATTTGCATATGGCCATGTCTGAACTGGGGTGGCGGAGTGAGCTAAAGAATGATGATGGATTAAACCCAGATCAGTTGACTGGGGGTGAGTGCTTGCAATGTTCAACACTCCGTCCATCATCCCCTTTGGTTTTGCTATGTTCGCCCTAAGTTGGCAGGGTATGCCCAGACGTGGGTCCCTTGCTCACTTTGCCACTGGATTCAAGATAGCCTGGCTGATGACGGCTGTAAGCCAGAAACCGGTCCCAGGATGCTTGTTTCCGGTCCAGGGAAGACATGGCTTGGCAGTTCGGGCTGGACTGTGCCCATGAGGCACAGGGTCAGACTGATTTGCATATAGCCATGTCTGAACTGGGGTGGCGGAGTGAGCTAAAGAATGATGATGGATTAAACCCAGATCAGTTGACTGGGGGTGAGTGCTTGCAATGTTCAACACTCCGTCCATCATCCCCTTTGGTTTTGCTATGTTCGCCCTAAGTTGGCAGGGTATGCCCAGACGTGGGTCCCTTGCTCACTTTGCCACTGGATTCAAGATAGCCTGGCTGATGACGGCTGTAAGCCAGAAACCGGTCCCAGGATGCTTGTTTCCGGTCCAGGGAAGACATGGCTTGGCAGTTCGGGCTGGACTGTTCCCATGAGGCACAGGGTCAGACTGATTTGCATATGGCCATGTCTGAACTGGGGTGGCGGAGTGAGCTAAAGAATGATGATGGATTAAACCCAGATCAGTTGACTGGGGGTGAGTGCTTGCAATGTTCAACACTCCGTCCATCATCCCCTTTGGTTTTGCTATGTTCGCCCTAAGTTGGCAGGGTATGCCCAGACGTGGGTCCCTTGCTCACTTTGCCACTGGATTCAAGATAGCCTGGCTGATGATGGCTGTAAGCCAGAAACCGGTCCCAGGATGCTTGTTTCCGGTCCAGGGAAGACATGGCTTGGCAGTTCGGGCTGGACTGTTCCCATGAGGCACAGGGTCAGACTGATTTGCATATGGCCATGTCTGAACTGGGGTGGCGGAGTGAGCTAAAGAATGATGATGGATTAAACCCAGATCAGTTGACTGGGGGTGAGTGCTTGCAATGTTCAACACTCCGTCCATCATCCCCTTTGGTTTTGCTATGTTCGCCCTAAGTTGGCAGGGTATGCCCAGACGTGGGTCCCTTGCTCACTTTGCCACTGGATTCAAGATAGCCTGGCTGATGATGGCTGTAAGCCAGAAACCGGTCCCAGGATGCTTGTTTCCGGTCCAGGGAAGACATGGCTTGGCAGTTCGGGCTGGACTGTTCCCATGAGGCACAGGGTCAGACTGATTTGCATATGGCCATGTCTGAACTGGGGTGGCGGAGTGAGCTAAAGAATGATGATGGATTAATCCCAGATCAGTTGACTGGGGGTGAGTGCTTGCAATGTTCAACACTCCGTCCATCATCCCCTTTGGTTTTGCTATGTTCGCCCTAAGTTGGCAGGGTATGCCCAGACGTGGGTCCCTTGCTCACTTTGCCACTGGATTCAAGATAGCCTGGCTCATGACGGCTGTAAGCCAGAAACCGGTCCCAGGATGCTTGTTTCCGGTCCAGGGAAGACATGGCTTGGCAGTTCGGGCTGGACTGTGCCCATGAGGCACAGGGTCAGACTGATTTGCATATGGCCATGTCTGAACTGGGGTGGCGGAGTGAGCTAAAGAATGATGATGGATTAAACCCAGATCAGTTGCCTGGGGGTGAGTGCTTGCAATGTTCAACACTCCGTCCATCATCCCCTTTGGTTTTGCTATGTTCGCCCTAAGTTGGCAGGGTATGCCCAGACGTGGGTCCCTTGCTCACTTTGCCACTGGATTCAAGATAGCCTGGCTGATGACGGCTGTAAGCCAGAAACCGGTCCCAGGATGCTTGTTTCCGGTCCAGGGAAGACATGGCTTGGCAGTTCGGGCTGGACTGTTCCCATGAGGCACAGGGTCAGACTGATTTGCATATGGCCATGTCTGAACTGGGGTGGCGGAGTGAGCTAAAGAATGATGATGGATTAAACCCAGATCAGTTGACTGGGGGTGAGTGCTTGCAATGTTCAACACTCCGTCCATCATCCCCTTTGGTTTTGCTATGTTCGCCCTAAGTTGGCAGGGTATGCCCAGACGTTGGTCCCTTGCTCACTTTGCCACTGGATTCAAGATAGCCTGGCTGATGACGGCTGTAAGCCAGAAACCGGTCCCAGGATGCTTGTTTCCGGTCCAGGGAAGACATGGCTTGGCAGTTCGGGCTGGACTGTTCCCATGAGGCACAGGGTCAGACTGATTTGCATATGGCCATGTCTGAACTGGGGTGGCGGAGTGAGCTAAAGAATGATGATGGATTAAACCCAGATCAGTTGACTGGGGGTGAGTGCTTGCAATGTTCAACACTCCGTCCATCATCCCCTTTGGTTTTGCTATGTTCGCCCTAAGTTGGCAGGGTATGCCCAGACGTGGGTCCCTTGCTCACTTTGCCACTGGATTCAAGATAGCCTGGCTGATGACGGCTGTAAGCCAGAAACCGGTCCCAGGATGCTTGTTTCCGGTCCAGGGAAGACATGGCTTGGCAGTTCGGGCTGGACTGTTCCCATGAGGCACAGGGTCAGACTGATTTGCATATGGCCATGTCTGAACTAGGGTGGCGGTGTGAGCTAAAGAATGATGATGGATTAAACCCAGATCAGTTGACTGGGGGTGAGTGCTTGCAATGTTCAACACTCCGTCCATCATCCCCTTTGGTTTTGCTATGTTCGCCCTAAGTTGGCATGGTATGCCCAGACATGGGTCCCTTGCTCACTTTGCCACTGGATTCAAGATAGCCTGGCTGATGACGGCTGTAAGCCAGAAACCAGTCCCAGGATGCTTGTTTCCGGTCCAGGGAAGACATGGCTTGGCAGTTCGGGCTGGACTGTTCCCATGAGGCACAGGGTCAGACTGATTTGCATATGGCCATGTCTGAACTGGGGTGGCGGAGTGAGCTAAAGAATGATGATGGATTAAACCCAGATCAGTTGACTGGGGGTGAGTGCTTGCAATGTTCAACACTCCGTCCATCATCCCCTTTGGTTTTGCTATGTTCGCCCTAAGTTGGCAGGGTATGCCCAGACGTGGGTCCCTTGCTCACTTTGCCACTGGATTCAAGATAGCCTGGCTGATGATGGCTGTAAGCCAGAAACCGGTCCCAGGATGCTTGTTTCCGGTCCAGGGAAGACATGGCTTGGCAGTTCGGGCTGGAATGTTCCCATGAGGCACAGGGTCAGACTGATTTGCATATGGCCATGTCTGAACTGGGGTGGCGGAGTGAGCTAAAGAATGATGATGGATTAAACCCAGATCAGTTGACTGGGGGTGAGTGCTTGCAATGTTCAACACTCCGTCCATCATCCCCTTTGGTTTTGCTATGTTCGCCCTAAGTTGGCAGGGTATGCCCAGACGTGGGTCCCTTGCTCACTTTGCCACTGGATTCAAGATAGCCTGGCTGATGGCGGCTGTAAGCCAGAAACCGGTCCCAGGATGCTAGTTTCCGGTCCAGGGAAGACATGTCTTGGCAGTTCGGGCTGGCCTGTTCCCATGAGGCACAGGGTCAGACTGATTTGCATATGGCCATGTCTGAACTGGGGTGGCGGAGTGAGCTAAAGAATGATGATGGATTAAACCCAGATCAGTTGACTGGGGGTGAGTGCTTGCAATGTTCAACACTCCGTCCATCATCCCCTTTGGTTTTGCTATGTTCGCCCTAAGTTGGCAGGGTATGCCCAGACGTGGGTCCCTTGCTCACTTTGCCACTGGATTCAAGATAGCCTGGCTGATGACGGCTGTAAGCCAGAAACCGGTCCCAGGATGCTTGTTTCCGGTCCAGGGAAGACATGGCTTGGCAGTTCGGGCTGGACTGTTCCCATGAGGCACAGGGTCAGACTGATTTGCATATGGCCATGTCTGAACTGGGGTGGCGGAGTGAGCTAAAGAATGATGATGGATTAAACCCAGATCAGTTGACTGGGGGTGAGTGCTTGCAATGTTCAACACTCCGTCCATCATCCCCTTTGGTTTTGCTATGTTCGCCCTAAGTTGGCAGGGTATGCCCAGACGTGGGTCCCTTGCTCACTTTGCCACTGGATTCAAGATAGCCTGGCTGATGATGGCTGTAAGCCAGAAACCGGTCCCAGGATGCTTGTTTCCGGTCCAGGGAAGACATGGCTTGGCAGTTCGGGCTGGACTGTTCCCATGAGGCACAGGGTCAGACTGATTTGCATATGGCCATGTCTGAACTGGGGTGGCGGAGTGAGCTAAAGAATGATGATGGATTAAACCCAGATCAGTTGACTGGGGGTGAGTGCTTGCAATGTTCAACACTCCGTCCATCATCCCCTTTGGTTTTGCTATGTTCGCCCTAAGTTGGCAGGGTATGCCCAGACGTGGGTCCCTTGCTCACTTTGCCACTGGATTCAAGATAGCCTGGCTGATGATGGCTGTAAGCCAGAAACCGGTCCCAGGATGCTTGTTTCCGGTCCAGGGAAGACATGGCTTGGCAGTTCGGGCTGGACTGTTCCCATGAGGCACAGGGTCAGACTGATTTGCATATGGCCATGTCTGAACTGGGGTGGCGGAGTGAGCTAAAGAATGATGATGGATTAATCCCAGATCAGTTGACTGGGGGTGAGTGCTTGCAATGTTCAACACTCCGTCCATCATCCCCTTTGGTTTTGCTATGTTCGCCCTAAGTTGGCAGGGTATGCCCAGACGTGGGTCCCTTGCTCACTTTGCCACTGGATTCAAGATAGCCTGGCTCATGACGGCTGTAAGCCAGAAACCGGTCCCAGGATGCTTGTTTCCGGTCCAGGGAAGACATGGCTTGGCAGTTCGGGCTGGACTGTGCCCATGAGGCACAGGGTCAGACTGATTTGCATATGGCCATGTCTGAACTGGGGTGGCGGAGTGAGCTAAAGAATGATGATGGATTAAACCCAGATCAGTTGCCTGGGGGTGAGTGCTTGCAATGTTCAACACTCCGTCCATCATCCCCTTTGGTTTTGCTATGTTCGCACTAAGTTGGCAGGGTATGCCCAGACGTGGGTCCCTTGCTCACTTTGCCACTGGATTCAAGATAGCCTGGCTGATGACGGCTGTAAGCCAGAAACCGGTCCCAGGATGCTTGTTTCCGGTCCAGGGAAGACATGGCTTGGCAGTTCGGGCTGGACTGTTCCCATGAGGCACAGGGTCAGACTGATTTGCATATGGCCATGTCTGAACTGGGGTGGCGGAGTGAGCTAAAGAATGATGATGGATTAAACCCAGATCAGTTGACTGGGGGTGAGTGCTTGCAATGTTCAACACTCCGTCCATCATCCCCTTTGGTTTTGCTATGTTCGCCCTAAGTTGGCAGGGTATGCCCAGACGTTGGTCCCTTGCTCACTTTGCCACTGGATTCAAGATAGCCTGGCTGATGACGGCTGTAAGCCAGAAACCGGTCCCAGGATGCTTGTTTCCGGTCCAGGGAAGACATGGCTTGGCAGTTCGGGCTGGACTGTTCCCATGAGGCACAGGGTCAGACTGATTTGCATATGGCCATGTCTGAACTGGGGTGGCGGAGTGAGCTAAAGAATGATGATGGATTAAACCCAGATCAGTTGACTGGGGGTGAGTGCTTGCAATGTTCAACACTCCGTCCATCATCCCCTTTGGTTTTGCTATGTTCGCCCTAAGTTGGCAGGGTATGCCCAGACGTGGGTCCCTTGCTCACTTTGCCACTGGATTCAAGATAGCCTGGCTGATGACGGCTGTAAGCCAGAAACCGGTCCCAGGATGCTTGTTTCCGGTCCAGGGAAGACATGGCTTGGCAGTTCGGGCTGGACTGTTCCCATGAGGCACAGGGTCAGACTGATTTGCATATGGCCATGTCTGAACTAGGGTGGCGGAGTGAGCTAAAGAATGATGATGGATTAAACCCAGATCAGTTGACTGGGGGTGAGTGCTTGCAATGTTCAACACTCCGTCCATCATCCCCTTTGGTTTTGCTATGTTCGCCCTAAGTTGGCATGGTATGCCCAGACATGGGTCCCTTGCTCACTTTGCCACTGGATTCAAGATAGCCTGGCTGATGACGGCTGTAAGCCAGAAACCAGTCCCAGGATGCTTGTTTCCGGTCCAGGGAAGACATGGCTTGGCAGTTCGGGCTGGACTGTTCCCATGAGGCACAGGGTCAGACTGATTTGCATATGGCCATGTCTGAACTGGGGTGGCGGAGTGAGCTAAAGAATGATGATGGATTAAACCCAGATCAGTTGACTGGGGGTGAGTGCTTGCAATGTTCAACACTCCGTCCATCATCCCCTTTGGTTTTGCTATGTTCGCCCTAAGTTGGCAGGGTATGCCCAGACGTGGGTCCCTTGCTCACTTTGCCACTGGATTCAAGATAGCCTGGCTGATGATGGCTGTAAGCCAGAAACCGGTCCCAGGATGCTTGTTTCCGGTCCAGGGAAGACATGGCTTGGCAGTTCGGGCTGGAATGTTCCCATGAGGCACAGGGTCAGACTGATTTGCATATGGCCATGTCTGAACTGGGGTGGCGGAGTGAGCTAAAGAATGATGATGGATTAATCCCAGATCAGTTGACTGGGGGTGAGTGCTTGCAATGTTCAACACTCCGTCCATCATCCCCTTTGGTTTTGCTATGTTCGCCCTAAGTTGGCAGGGTATGCCCAGACGTGGGTCCCTTGCTCACTTTGCCACTGGATTCAAGATAGCCTGGCTCATGACGGCTGTAAGCCAGAAACCGGTCCCATGATGCTTGTTTCCGGTCCAGGGAAGACATGGCTTGGCAGTTCGGGCTGGACTGTGCCCATGAGGCACAGGGTCAGACTGATTTGCATATGGCCATGTCTGAACTGGGGTGGCGGAGTGAGCTAAAGAATGATGATGGATTAAACCCAGATCAGTTGACTGGGGGTGAGTGCTTGCAATGTTCAACACTCCGTCCATCATCCCCTTTGGTTTTGCTATGTTCGCCCTAAGTTGGCAGGGTATGCCCAGACGTGGGTCCCTTGCTCACTTTGCCACTGGATTCAAGATAGCCTGGCTGATGACGGCTGTAAGCCAGAAACCGGTCCCAGGATGCTTGTTTCCGGTCCAGGGAAGACATGGCTTGGCAGTTCGGGCTGGACTGTTCCCATGAGGCACAGGGTCAGACTGATTTGCATATGGCCATGTCTGAACTAGGGTGGCGGTGTGAGCTAAAGAATGATGATGGATTAAACCCAGATCAGTTGACTGGGGGTGAGTGCTTGCAATGTTCAACACTCCGTCCATCATCCCCTTTGGTTTTGCTATGTTCGCCCTAAGTTGGCATGGTATGCCCAGACATGGGTCCCTTGCTCACTTTGCCACTGGATTCAAGATAGCCTGGCTGATGACGGCTGTAAGCCAGAAACCAGTCCCAGGATGCTTGTTTCCGGTCCAGGGAAGACATGGCTTGGCAGTTCGGGCTGGACTGTTCCCATGAGGCACAGGGTCAGACTGATTTGCATATGGCCATGTCTGAACTGGGGTGGCGGAGTGAGCTAAAGAATGATGATGGATTAAACCCAGATCTGTTGACTGGGGGTGAGTGCTTGCAATGTTCAACACTCCGTCCATCATCCCCTTTGGTTTTGCTATGTTCGCCCTAAGTTGGCAGGGTATGCCCAGACGTGGGTCCCTTGCTCACTTTGCCACTGGATTCAAGATAGCCTGGCTGATGATGGCTGTAAGCCAGAAACCGGTCCCAGGATGCTTGTTTCCGGTCCAGGGAAGACATGGCTTGGCAGTTCGGGCTGGAATGTTCCCATGAGGCACAGGGTCAGACTGATTTGCATATGGCCATGTCTGAACTGGGGTGGCGGAGTGAGCTAAAGAATGATGATGGATTAAACCCAGATCAGTTGACTGGGGGTGAGTGCTTGCAATGTTCAACACTCCGTCCATCATCCCCTTTGGTTTTGCTATGTTCGCCCTAAGTTGGCAGGGTATGCCCAGACGTGGGTCCCTTGCTCACTTTGCCACTGGATTCAAGATAGCCTGGCTGATGGCGGCTGTAAGCCAGAAACCGGTCCCAGGATGCTAGTTTCCGGTCCAGGGAAGACATGTCTTGGCAGTTCGGGCTGGCCTGTTCCCATGAGGCACAGGGTCAGACTGATTTGCATATGGCCATGTCTGAACTGGGGTGGCGGAGTGAGCTAAAGAATGATGATGGATTAAACCCAGATCAGTTGACTGGGGGTGAGTGCTTGCAATGTTCAACACTCCGTCCATCATCCCCTTTGGTTTTGCTATGTTCGCCCTAAGTTGGCAGGGTATGCCCAGACGTGGGTCCCTTGCTCACTTTGCCACTGGATTCAAGATAGCCTGGCTGATGACGGCTGTAAGCCAGAAACCGGTCCCAGGATGCTTGTTTCCGGTCCAGGGAAGACATGGCTTGGCAGTTCGGGCTGGACTGTTCCCATGAGGCACAGGGTCAGACTGATTTGCATATGGCCATGTCTGAACTGGGGTGGCGGAGTGAGCTAAAGAATGATGATGGATTAAACCCAGATCAGTTGACTGGGGGTGAGTGCTTGCAATGTTCAACACTCCGTCCATCATCCCCTTTGGTTTTGCTATGTTCGCCCTAAGTTGGCAGGGTATGCCCAGACGTGGGTCCCTTGCTCACTTTGCCACTGGATTCAAGATAGCCTGGCTGATGATGGCTGTAAGCCAGAAACCGGTCCCAGGATGCTTGTTTCCGGTCCAGGGAAGACATGGCTTGGCAGTTCGGGCTGGACTGTTCCCATGAGGCACAGGGTCAGACTGATTTGCATATGGCCATGTCTGAACTGGGGTGGCGGAGTGAGCTAAAGAATGATGATGGATTAAACCCAGATCAGTTGACTGGGGGTGAGTGCTTGCAATGTTCAACACTCCGTCCATCATCCCCTTTGGTTTTGCTATGTTCGCCCTAAGTTGGCAGGGTATGCCCAGACGTGGGTCCCTTGCTCACTTTGCCACTGGATTCAAGATAGCCTGGCTGATGATGGCTGTAAGCCAGAAACCGGTCCCAGGATGCTTGTTTCCGGTCCAGGGAAGACATGGCTTGGCAGTTCGGGCTGGACTGTTCCCATGAGGCACAGGGTCAGACTGATTTGCATATGGCCATGTCTGAACTGGGGTGGCGGAGTGAGCTAAAGAATGATGATGGATTAATCCCAGATCAGTTGACTGGGGGTGAGTGCTTGCAATGTTCAACACTCCGTCCATCATCCCCATTGGTTTTGCTATGTTCGCCCTAAGTTGGCAGGGTATGCCCAGACGTGGGTCCCTTGCTCACTTTGCCACTGGATTCAAGATAGCCTGGCTCATGACGGCTGTAAGCCAGAAACCGGTCCCAGGATGCTTGTTTCCGGTCCAGGGAAGACATGGCTTGGCAGTTCGGGCTGGACTGTGCCCATGAGGCACAGGGTCAGACTGATTTGCATATGGCCATGTCTGAACTGGGGTGGCGGAGTGAGCTAAAGAATGATGATGGATTAAACCCAGATCAGTTGACTGGGGGTGAGTGCTTGCAATGTTCAACACTCCGTCCATCATCCCCTTTGGTTTTGCTATGTTCGCCCTAAGTTGGCAGGGTATGCCCAGACGTGGGTCCCTTGCTCACTTTGCCACTGGATTCAAGATAGCCTGGCTGATGATGGCTGTAAGCCAGAAACCGGTCCCAGGATGCTTGTTTCCGGTCCAGGGAAGACATGGCTTGGCAGTTCGGGCTGGACTGTTCCCATGAGGCACAGGGTCAGACTGATTTGCATATGGCCATGTCTGAACTGGGGTGGCGGAGTGAGCTAAAGAATGATGATGGATTAATCCCAGATCAGTTGACTGGGGGTGAGTGCTTGCAATGTTCAACACTCCGTCCATCATCCCCTTTGGTTTTGCTATGTTCGCCCTAAGTTGGCAGGGTATGCCCAGACGTGGGTCCCTTGCTCACTTTGCCACTGGATTCAAGATAGCCTGGCTCATGACGGCTGTAAGCCAGAAACCGGTCCCAGGATGCTTGTTTCCGGTCCAGGGAAGACATGGCTTGGCAGTTCGGGCTGGACTGTGCCCATGAGGCACAGGGTCAGACTGATTTGCATATGGCCATGTCTGAACTGGGGTGGCGGAGTGAGCTAAAGAATGATGATGGATTAAACCCAGATCAGTTGCCTGGGGGTGAGTGCTTGCAATGTTCAACACTCCGTCCATCATCCCCTTTGGTTTTGCTATGTTCGCCCTAAGTTGGCAGGGTATGCCCAGACGTGGGTCCCTTGCTCACTTTGCCACTGGATTCAAGATAGCCTGGCTGATGACGGCTGTAAGCCAGAAACCGGTCCCAGGATGCTTGTTTCCGGTCCAGGGAAGACATGGCTTGGCAGTTCGGGCTGGACTGTTCCCATGAGGCACAGGGTCAGACTGATTTGCATATGGCCATGTCTGAACTGGGGTGGCGGAGTGAGCTAAAGAATGATGATGGATTAAACCCAGATCAGTTGACTGGGGGTGAGTGCTTGCAATGTTCAACACTCCGTCCATCATCCCCTTTGGTTTTGCTATGTTCGCCCTAAGTTGGCAGGGTATGCCCAGACGTTGGTCCCTTGCTCACTTTGCCACTGGATTCAAGATAGCCTGGCTGATGACGGCTGTAAGCCAGAAACCGGTCCCAGGATGCTTGTTTCCGGTCCAGGGAAGACATGGCTTGGCAGTTCGGGCTGGACTGTTCCCATGAGGCACAGGGTCAGACTGATTTGCATATGGCCATGTCTGAACTGGGGTGGCGGAGTGAGCTAAAGAATGATGATGGATTAAACCCAGATCAGTTGACTGGGGGTGAGTGCTTGCAATGTTCAACACTCCGTCCATCATCCCCTTTGGTTTTGCTATGTTCGCCCTAAGTTGGCAGGGTATGCCCAGACGTGGGTCCCTTGCTCACTTTGCCACTGGATTCAAGATAGCCTGGCTGATGACGGCTGTAAGCCAGAAACCGGTCCCAGGATGCTTGTTTCCGGTCCAGGGAAGACATGGCTTGGCAGTTCGGGCTGGACTGTTCCCATGAGGCACAGGGTCAGACTGATTTGCATATGGCCATGTCTGAACTAGGGTGGCGGAGTGAGCTAAAGAATGATGATGGATTAAACCCAGATCAGTTGACTGGGGGTGAGTGCTTGCAATGTTCAACACTCCGTCCATCATCCCCTTTGGTTTTGCTATGTTCGCCCTAAGTTGGCATGGTATGCCCAGACATGGGTCCCTTGCTCACTTTGCCACTGGATTCAAGATAGCCTGGCTGATGACGGCTGTAAGCCAGAAACCAGTCCCAGGATGCTTGTTTCCGGTCCAGGGAAGACATGGCTTGGCAGTTCGGGCTGGACTGTTCCCATGAGGCACAGGGTCAGACTGATTTGCATATGGCCATGTCTGAACTGGGGTGGCGGAGTGAGCTAAAGAATGATGATGGATTAAACCCAGATCAGTTGACTGGGGGTGAGTGCTTGCAATGTTCAACACTCCGTCCATCATCCCCTTTGGTTTTGCTATGTTCGCCCTAAGTTGGCAGGGTATGCCCAGACGTGGGTCCCTTGCTCACTTTGCCACTGGATTCAAGATAGCCTGGCTGATGATGGCTGTAAGCCAGAAACCGGTCCCAGGATGCTTGTTTCCGGTCCAGGGAAGACATGGCTTGGCAGTTCGGGCTGGAATGTTCCCATGAGGCACAGGGTCAGACTGATTTGCATATGGCCATGTCTGAACTGGGGTGGCGGAGTGAGCTAAAGAATGATGATGGATTAATCCCAGATCAGTTGACTGGGGGTGAGTGCTTGCAATGTTCAACACTCCGTCCATCATCCCCTTTGGTTTTGCTATGTTCGCCCTAAGTTGGCAGGGTATGCCCAGACGTGGGTCCCTTGCTCACTTTGCCACTGGATTCAAGATAGCCTGGCTCATGACGGCTGTAAGCCAGAAACCGGTCCCATGATGCTTGTTTCCGGTCCAGGGAAGACATGGCTTGGCAGTTCGGGCTGGACTGTGCCCATGAGGCACAGGGTCAGACTGATTTGCATATGGCCATGTCTGAACTGGGGTGGCGGAGTGAGCTAAAGAATGATGATGGATTAAACCCAGATCAGTTGACTGGGGGTGAGTGCTTGCAATGTTCAACACTCCGTCCATCATCCCCTTTGGTTTTGCTATGTTCGCCCTAAGTTGGCAGGGTATGCCCAGACGTGGGTCCCTTGCTCACTTTGCCACTGGATTCAAGATAGCCTGGCTGATGACGGCTGTAAGCCAGAAACCGGTCCCAGGATGCTTGTTTCCGGTCCAGGGAAGACATGGCTTGGCAGTTCGGGCTGGACTGTTCCCATGAGGCACAGGGTCAGACTGATTTGCATATGGCCATGTCTGAACTAGGGTGGCGGTGTGAGCTAAAGAATGATGATGGATTAAACCCAGATCAGTTGACTGGGGGTGAGTGCTTGCAATGTTCAACACTCCGTCCATCATCCCCTTTGGTTTTGCTATGTTCGCCCTAAGTTGGCATGGTATGCCCAGACATGGGTCCCTTGCTCACTTTGCCACTGGATTCAAGATAGCCTGGCTGATGACGGCTGTAAGCCAGAAACCAGTCCCAGGATGCTTGTTTCCGGTCCAGGGAAGACATGGCTTGGCAGTTCGGGCTGGACTGTTCCCATGAGGCACAGGGTCAGACTGATTTGCATATGGCCATGTCTGAACTGGGGTGGCGGAGTGAGCTAAAGAATGATGATGGATTAAACCCAGATCAGTTGACTGGGGGTGAGTGCTTGCAATGTTCAACACTCCGTCCATCATCCCCTTTGGTTTTGCTATGTTCGCCCTAAGTTGGCAGGGTATGCCCAGACGTGGGTCCCTTGCTCACTTTGCCACTGGATTCAAGATAGCCTGGCTGATGATGGCTGTAAGCCAGAAACCGGTCCCAGGATGCTTGTTTCCGGTCCAGGGAAGACATGGCTTGGCAGTTCGGGCTGGAATGTTCCCATGAGGCACAGGGTCAGACTGATTTGCATATGGCCATGTCTGAACTGGGGTGGCGGAGTGAGCTAAAGAATGATGATGGATTAAACCCAGATCAGTTGACTGGGGGTGAGTGCTTGCAATGTTCAACACTCCGTCCATCATCCCCTTTGGTTTTGCTATGTTCGCCCTAAGTTGGCAGGGTATGCCCAGACGTGGGTCCCTTGCTCACTTTGCCACTGGATTCAAGATAGCCTGGCTGATGGCGGCTGTAAGCCAGAAACCGGTCCCAGGATGCTAGTTTCCGGTCCAGGGAAGACATGTCTTGGCAGTTCGGGCTGGCCTGTTCCCATGAGGCACAGGGTCAGACTGATTTGCATATGGCCATGTCTGAACTGGGGTGGCGGAGTGAGCTAAAGAATGATGATGGATTAAACCCAGATCAGTTGACTGGGGGTGAGTGCTTGCAATGTTCAACACTCCGTCCATCATCCCCTTTGGTTTTGCTATGTTCGCCCTAAGTTGGCAGGGTATGCCCAGACGTGGGTCCCTTGCTCACTTTGCCACTGGATTCAAGATAGCCTGGCTGATGACGGCTGTAAGCCAGAAACCGGTCCCAGGATGCTTGTTTCCGGTCCAGGGAAGACATGGCTTGGCAGTTCGGGCTGGACTGTTCCCATGAGGCACAGGGTCAGACTGATTTGCATATGGCCATGTCTGAACTGGGGTGGCGGAGTGAGCTAAAGAATGATGATGGATTAAACCCAGATCAGTTGACTGGGGGTGAGTGCTTGCAATGTTCAACACTCCGTCCATCATCCCCTTTGGTTTTGCTATGTTCGCCCTAAGTTGGCAGGGTATGCCCAGACGTGGGTCCCTTGCTCACTTTGCCACTGGATTCAAGATAGCCTGGCTGATGATGGCTGTAAGCCAGAAACCGGTCCCAGGATGCTTGTTTCCGGTCCAGGGAAGACATGGCTTGGCAGTTCGGGCTGGACTGTTCCCATGAGGCACAGGGTCAGACTGATTTGCATATGGCCATGTCTGAACTGGGGTGGCGGAGTGAGCTAAAGAATGATGATGGATTAAACCCAGATCAGTTGACTGGGGGTGAGTGCTTGCAATGTTCAACACTCCGTCCATCATCCCCTTTGGTTTTGCTATGTTCGCCCTAAGTTGGCAGGGTATGCCCAGACGTGGGTCCCTTGCTCACTTTGCCACTGGATTCAAGATAGCCTGGCTGATGATGGCTGTAAGCCAGAAACCGGTCCCAGGATGCTTGTTTCCGGTCCAGGGAAGACATGGCTTGGCAGTTCGGGCTGGACTGTTCCCATGAGGCACAGGGTCAGACTGATTTGCATATGGCCATGTCTGAACTGGGGTGGCGGAGTGAGCTAAAGAATGATGATGGATTAATCCCAGATCAGTTGACTGGGGGTGAGTGCTTGCAATGTTCAACACTCCGTCCATCATCCCCATTGGTTTTGCTATGTTCGCCCTAAGTTGGCAGGGTATGCCCAGACGTGGGTCCCTTGCTCACTTTGCCACTGGATTCAAGATAGCCTGGCTCATGACGGCTGTAAGCCAGAAACCGGTCCCAGGATGCTTGTTTCCGGTCCAGGGAAGACATGGCTTGGCAGTTCGGGCTGGACTGTGCCCATGAGGCACAGGGTCAGACTGATTTGCATATGGCCATGTCTGAACTGGGGTGGCGGAGTGAGCTAAAGAATGATGATGGATTAAACCCAGATCAGTTGACTGGGGGTGAGTGCTTGCAATGTTCAACACTCCGTCCATCATCCCCTTTGGTTTTGCTATGTTCGCCCTAAGTTGGCAGGGTATGCCCAGACGTGGGTCCCTTGCTCACTTTGCCACTGGATTCAAGATAGCCTGGCAGATGATGGCTGTAAGCCAGAAACCGGTCCCAGGATGCTTGTTTCCGGTCCAGGGAAGACATGGCTTGGCAGTTCGGGCTGGACTGTTCCCATGAGGCACAGGGTCAGACTGATTTGCATATGGCCATGTCTGAACTGGGGTGGCGGAGTGAGCTAAAGAATGATGATGGATTAATCCCAGATCAGTTGACTGGGGGTGAGTGCTTGCAATGTTCAACACTCCGTCCATCATCCCCTTTGGTTTTGCTATGTTCGCCCTAAGTTGGCAGGGTATGCCCAGACGTGGGTCCCTTGCTCACTTTGCCACTGGATTCAAGATAGCCTGGCTCATGACGGCTGTAAGCCAGAAACCGGTCCCAGGATGCTTGTTTCCGGTCCAGGGAAGACATGGCTTGGCAGTTCGGGCTGGACTGTGCCCATGAGGCACAGGGTCAGACTGATTTGCATATGGCCATGTCTGAACTGGGGTGGCGGAGTGAGCTAAAGAATGATGATGGATTAAACCCAGATCAGTTGCCTGGGGGTGAGTGCTTGCAATGTTCAACACTCCGTCCATCATCCCCTTTGGTTTTGCTATGTTCGCCCTAAGTTGGCAGGGTATGCCCAGACGTGGGTCCCTTGCTCACTTTGCCACTGGATTCAAGATAGCCTGGCTGATGACGGCTGTAAGCCAGAAACCGGTCCCAGGATGCTTGTTTCCGGTCCAGGGAAGACATGGCTTGGCAGTTCGGGCTGGACTGTTCCCATGAGGCACAGGGTCAGACTGATTTGCATATGGCCATGTCTGAACTGGGGTGGCGGAGTGAGCTAAAGAATGATGATGGATTAAACCCAGATCAGTTGACTGGGGGTGAGTGCTTGCAATGTTCAACACTCCGTCCATCATCCCCTTTGGTTTTGCTATGTTCGCCCTAAGTTGGCAGGGTATGCCCAGATGTTGGTCCCTTGCTCACTTTGCCACTGGATTCAAGATAGCCTGGCTGATGACGGCTGTAAGCCAGAAACCGGTCCCAGGATGCTTGTTTCCGGTCCAGGGAAGACATGGCTTGGCAGTTCGGGCTGGACTGTTCCCATGAGGCACAGGGTCAGACTGATTTGCATATGGCCATGTCTGAACTGGGGTGGCGGAGTGAGCTAAAGAATGATGATGGATTAAACCCAGATCAGTTGACTGGGGGTGAGTGCTTGCAATGTTCAACACTCCGTCCATCATCCCCTTTGGTTTTGCTATGTTCGCCCTAAGTTGGCAGGGTATGCCCAGACGTGGGTCCCTTGCTCACTTTGCCACTGGATTCAAGATAGCCTGGCTGATGACGGCTGTAAGCCAGAAACCGGTCCCAGGATGCTTGTTTCCGGTCCAGGGAAGACATGGCTTGGCAGTTCGGGCTGGACTGTTCCCATGAGGCACAGGGTCAGACTGATTTGCATATGGCCATGTCTGAACTAGGGTGGCGGAGTGAGCTAAAGAATGATGATGGATTAAACCCAGATCAGTTGACTGGGGGTGAGTGCTTGCAATGTTCAACACTCCGTCCATCATCCCCTTTGGTTTTGCTATGTTCGCCCTAAGTTGGCATGGTATGCCCAGACATGGGTCCCTTGCTCACTTTGCCACTGGATTCAAGATAGCCTGGCTGATGACGGCTGTAAGCCAGAAACCAGTCCCAGGATGCTTGTTTCCGGTCCAGGGAAGACATGGCTTGGCAGTTCGGGCTGGACTGTTCCCATGAGGCACAGGGTCAGACTGATTTGCATATGGCCATGTCTGAACTGGGGTGGCGGAGTGAGCTAAAGAATGATGATGGATTAAACCCAGATCAGTTGACTGGGGGTGAGTGCTTGCAATGTTCAACACTCCGTCCATCATCCCCTTTGGTTTTGCTATGTTCGCCCTAAGTTGGCAGGGTATGCCCAGACGTGGGTCCCTTGCTCACTTTGCCACTGGATTCAAGATAGCCTGGCTGATGATGGCTGTAAGCCAGAAACCGGTCCCAGGATGCTTGTTTCCGGTCCAGGGAAGACATGGCTTGGCAGTTCGGGCTGGAATGTTCCCATGAGGCACAGGGTCAGACTGATTTGCATATGGCCATGTCTGAACTGGGGTGGCGGAGTGAGCTAAAGAATGATGATGGATTAAACCCAGATCAGTTGACTGGGGGTGAGTGCTTGCAATGTTCAACACTCCGTCCATCATCCCCTTTGGTTTTGCTATGTTCGCCCTAAGTTGGCAGGGTATGCCCAGACGTGGGTCCCTTGCTCACTTTGCCACTGGATTCAAGATAGCCTGGCTGATGGCGGCTGTAAGCCAGAAACCGGTCCCAGGATGCTAGTTTCCGGTCCAGGGAAGACATGTCTTGGCAGTTCGGGCTGGCCTGTTCCCATGAGGCACAGGGTCAGACTGATTTGCATATGGCCATGTCTGAACTGGGGTGGCGGAGTGAGCTAAAGAATGATGATGGATTAAACCCAGATCAGTTGACTGGGGGTGAGTGCTTGCAATGTTCAACACTCCGTCCATCATCCCCTTTGGTTTTGCTATGTTCGCCCTAAGTTGGCAGGGTATGCCCAGACGTGGGTCCCTTGCTCACTTTGCCACTGGATTCAAGATAGCCTGGCTGATGACGGCTGTAAGCCAGAAACCGGTCCCAGGATGCTTGTTTCCGGTCCAGGGAAGACATGGCTTGGCAGTTCGGGCTGGACTGTTCCCATGAGGCACAGGGTCAGACTGATTTGCATATGGCCATGTCTGAACTGGGGTGGCGGAGTGAGCTAAAGAATGATGATGGATTAAACCCAGATCAGTTGACTGGGGGTGAGTGCTTGCAATGTTCAACACTCCGTCCATCATCCCCTTTGGTTTTGCTATGTTCGCCCTAAGTTGGCAGGGTATGCCCAGACGTGGGTCCCTTGCTCACTTTGCCACTGGATACAAGATAGCCTGGCTGATGACGGCTGTAAGCCAGAAACCGGTCCCAGGATGCTTGTTTCCGGTCCAGGGAAGACATGGCTTGGCAGTTCGGGCTGGACTGTTCCCATGAGGCACAGGGTCAGACTGATTTGCATATGGCCATGTCTGAACTGGGGTGGCGGAGTGAGCTAAAGAATGATGATGGATTAAACCCAGATCAGTTGACTGGGGGTGAGTGCTTGCAATGTTCAACACTCCGTCCATCATCCCTTTCGGTTTTGCTATGTTCGCCCTAAATTGGCAGGGTATGCCCAGACGTGGGTCCCTTGCTCACTTTGCCACTGGATTCAAGATAGCCTGGCTGATGACGGCTGTAAGCCAGAAACCGGTCCCAGGATGCTTGTTTCCGGTCCAGGGAAGACATGGCTTGGCAGTTCGGGCTGGACTGTTCCCATGAGGCACAGGGTCAGACTGATTTGCATATGGCCATGTCTGAACTGGGGTGGCGGAGTGAGCTAAAGAATGATGATGGATTAAACCCAGATCAGTTGACTGGGGGTGAGTGCTTGCAATGTTCAACACTCCGTCCATCATCCCCTTTGGTTTTGCTATGTTCGCCCTAAGTTGGCAGGGTATGCCCAGACGTGGGTCCCTTGCTCACTTTGCCACTGGATTCAAGATAGCCTGGCTGATGACGGCTGTAAGCCAGAAACCGGTCCCAGGATGCTTGTTTCCGGTCCAGGGAAGACATGGCTTGGCAGTTCGGGCTGGACTGTTCCCATGAGGCACAGGGTCAGACTGATTTGCATATGGCCATGTCTGAACTGGGGTGGCGGAGTGAGCTAAAGAATGATGATGGATTAAACCCAGATTAGTTGACTGGGGGTGAGTGCTTGCAATGTTCAACACTCCGTCCATCATCCCCTTTGGTTTTGCTATGTTCGCCCTAAGTTGGCAGGGTATGCCCAGACGTGGGTCCCTTGCTCACTTTGCCACTGGTTTCAAGATAGCCTGGCTGTGGATGGCTGTAAGCCAGAAACCGGTCCCAGGATGCTTGTTTCCGGTCCAGGGAAGACATGGCTTGGCAGTTCGGGCTGGACTGTTCCCATGAGGCACAGGGTCAGACTGATTTGCATATGGCCATGTCTGAACTGGGGTGGCGGAGTGAGCTAAAGAATGATGATGGATTAAACCCAGATCAGTTGACTGGGGGTGAGTGCTTGCAATGTTCAACACTCCGTCCATCATCCCCTTTGGTTTTGCTATGTTTGCCCTAAGTTGGCAGGGTATGCCCAGACGTGGGTCCCTTGCTCACTTTGCCACTGGATTCAAGATAGCCTGGCTGATGACGGCTGTACGCCAGAAACCGGTCCCAGGATGCTTGTTTCCGGTCCAGGGAAGACATGGCTTGGCAGTTCAGGCTGGACTGTTCCCATGAGGCACAGGGTCAGACTGATTTGCATATGGCCATGTCTGAACTGGGGTGGCGGAGTGAGCTAAAGAATGATGATGGATTAAACCCAGATCAGTTGACTGGGGGTGAGTGCTTGCAATGTTCAATACTCCGTCCATCATCCCCTTTGGTTTTGCTATGTTCGCCCTAAGTTGGCAGGGTATGCCCAGACGTGGGTCCCTTGCTCACTTTGCCACTGGATTCAAGATAGCCTGGCTGATGACGGCTGTAAGCCAGAAACCGGTCCCAGGATGCTTGTTTCCGGTCCAGGGAAGACATGGCTTGGCAGTTCGGGCTGGACTGTTCCCATGAGGCACAGGATCAGACTGATTTGCATATGGCCATGTCTGAACTGGGGTGGCGGAGTGAGCTAAAGAATGATGATGGATTAAACCCAGATCAGTTGACTGGGGGTGAGTGCTTGCAATGTTCAACACTCCGTCCATCATCCCCTTTGGTTTTGCTATGTTCGCCCTAAGTTGGCAGGGTATGCCCAGACGTGGGTCCCTTGCTCACTTTGCCACTGGATTCAAGATAGCCTGGCTGATGACGGCTGTAAGCCAGAAACCGGTCCCAGGATGCTTGTTTCCGGTCCAGGGAAGACAAGGCTTGGCAGTTCGGGCTGGACTGTTCCCATGAGGCACAGGGTCAGACTGATTTGCATATGGCCATGTCTGAACTGGGGTGGCGGAGTGAGCTAAAGAATGATGATGGATTAAACCCAGATCAGTTGACTGGGGGTGAGTGTTTGCAATGTTCAACACTCCGTCCATCATCCCCTTTGGTTTTGCTATGTTCGCCCTAAGTTGGCAGGGTATGCCCAGACGTGGGTCCCTTCCTCACTTTGCCACTGGATTCAAGATAGCCTGGATGATGACGGCTGTAAGCCAGAAACCGGTCCCAGGATGCTTGTTTCCGGTCCAGGGAAGACATGGCTTGGCAGTTCGGGCTGGACTGTTCCCATGAGGCACAGGATCAGACTGATTTGCATATGGCCATGTCTGAACTGGGGTGGCGGAGTGAGCTAAAGAATGATGATGGATTAAACCCAGATCAGTTGACTGGGGGTGAGTGCTTGCAATGTTCAACACTCCGTCCATCATCCCCTTTGGTTTTGCTATGTTCGCCCTAAGTTGGCAGGGTATGCCCAGACGTGGGTCCCTTGCTCACTTTGCCACTGGATTCAAGATAGCCTGGCTGATGACGGCTGTAAGCCAGAAACAGGTCCCAGGATGCTTGTTTCCGGTCCAGGGAAGACATGGCTTGGCAGTTCGGGCTGGACTGTTCCCATGAGGCACAGGGTCAGACTGATTTGCATATGGCCATGTCTGAACTGGGGTGGCGGAGTGAGCTAAAGAATGATGATGGATTAAACCCAGATCAGTTGACTGGGGGTGAGTGCTTGCAATGTTCAACACTCCGTCCATCATCCCCTTTGGTTTTGCTATGTTCGCCCTAAGTTGGCAGGGTATGCCCAGACGTGGGTCCCTTGCTCACTTTGCCACTGGATTCAAGATAGCCTGGCTGATGACGGCTGTAAGCCAGAAACCGGTCCCAGGATGCTTGTTTCCGGTCCAGGGAAGACATGGCTTGGCAGTTCGGGCTGGATTGTTCCCATGAGGCACAGGGTCAGACTGATTTGCATATGGCCATGTCTGAACTGGGGTGGCGGAGTGAGCTAAAGAATGATGATGGATTAAACCCAGATCAGTTGACTGGGGGTGAGTGCTTGCAATGTTCAACACTCCGTCCATCATCCCCTTTGGTTTTGCTATGTTCGCCCTAAGTTGGCAGGGTATGCCCAGACGTGGGTCCCTTCCTCACTTTGCCACTGGATTCAAGATAGCCTGGCTGATGACGGCTGTAAGCCAGAAACCGGTCCCAGGATGCTAGTTTCCGGTCCAGGGAAGACATGGCTTGGCAGTTCGGGCTGGACTGTTCCCATGAGGCACAGGGTCAGACTGATTTGCATATGGCCATGTCTGAACTGGGGTGGCGGAGTGAGCTAAAGAATGATGATGGATTAAACCCAGATCAGTTGACTGGGGGTGAGTGCTTGCAATGTTCAACACTCCGTCCATCATCCCCTTTGGTTTTGCTATGTTCGCCCTAAGTTGGCAGGGTATGCCCAGACGTGGGTCCCTTGCTCACTTTGCCACTCGATTCAAGATAGCCTGGCTGATGACGGCTGTAAGCCAGAAACCGGTCCCAGGATGCTTGTTTCCGGTCCAGGGAAGACCTGGCTTGGCAGTTCGGGCTGGACTGTTCCCATGAGGCACAGGGTCAGACTGATTTGCATATGGCCATGTCTGAACTGGGGTGGCGGAGTGAGCTAAAGAATGATGATGGATTAAACCCAGATCAGTTGACTGGGGGTGAGTGCTTGCAATGTTCAACACTCCGTCCATCATCCCCTTTGGTTTTGCTATGTTCGCCCTAAATTGGCAGGGTATGTCCGGACATGGGTCCCTTGCTCACTTTGCCACTGGATTCAAGATAGCCTGGCTGATGACGGCTGTAAGCCAGAAACCGGTCCCAGGATGCTTGTTTCCGGTCCAGGGAAGACATGGCTTGGCAGTTCGGGCTGGACTGTTCCCATGAGGCACAGGGTCAGACTGATTTGCATATGCCCATGTCTGAACTGGGGTGGTGGAGTGAGCTAAAGAATGATGATGGATTAAACCCAGATCAGTTGACTGGGGGTGAGTGCTTGCAATGTTCAACAATCCGTCCATCATCCCCTTTGGTTTTGCTATGTTCGCCCTAAGTTGGCAGGGTATGCCCAGACGTGGGTCCCTTGCTCACTTTGCCACTGGATTCAAGATAGCCTGGCTGATGACGGCTGTAAGCCAGAAACCGGTCCCAGGATGCTTGTTTCCGGTCCAGGGAAGACATGGCTTGGCAGTTTGGGCTGGACTGTTCCCATGAGGCACAGGGTCAGACTGATTTGCATATGGCCATGTCTGAACTGGGGTGGCGGAGTGAGCTAAAGAATGATGATGGATTAAACCCAGATCAGTTGACTGGGGGTGAGTGCTTGCAATGTTCAACACTCCGTCCATCATCCCCTTTGGTTTTGCTATGTTCGCCCTAAGTTGGCAGGGTATGCCCAGACGTGGGTCCCTTGCTCACTTTGCCACTGGATTCAAGATAGCCTGGCTGATGACGGCTGTAAGCCAGAAACCGGTCCCAGGATGCTTGTTTCCGGTCCAGGGAAGACATGGCTTGGCAGTTCGGGCTGGACTGTTCCCATGAGGCACAGGGTCAGACTGATTTGCATATGGCCATGTCTGAACTGGGGTGGCGGAGTGAGCTAAAGAATGATGATGGATTAAACCCAGATCAGTTGACTGGGGGTGAGTGCTTGCAATGTTCAACATTCCGTCCATCATCCCCTTTGGTTTTGCTATGTTCGCCCTAAGTTGGCAGGGTATGCCCAGACCTGGGTCCCTTGCTCACTTTGCCACTGGATTCAAGATAGACTGGCTGATGACGGCTGTAAGCCAGAAACCGGTCCCAGGATGCTTGTTTCCGGTCCAGGGAAGACATGGCTTGGCAGTTCGGGCTGGACTGTTCCCATGAGGCACAGGGTCAGACTGATTTGCATATGGCCATGTCTGAACTGGGGTGGCGGAGTGAGCTAAAGAATGATGATGGATTAAACCCAGATCAGTTGACTGGGGGTGAGTGCTTGCAATGTTCAACACTCCGTCCATCATCCCCTTTGGTTTTGCTATGTTCGCCCTAAGTTGGCAGGGTAGGCCCAGACGTGGGTCCCTTGCTCACTTTGCCACTGGATTCAAGATAGCCTGGCTGATGACGGCTGTAAGCCAGAAACCGGTCCCAGGATGCTTGTTTCCGGTCCAGGGAAGACATGGCTTGGCAGTTCGGGCTGGACTGTTCCAATGAGGCACAGGGTCAGACTGATTTGCATATGGCCATGTCTGAACTGGGGTGGCGGTGTGAGCTAAAGAATGATGATGGATTAAACCCAGATCAGTTGACTGGGGGTGAGTGCTTGCAATGTTCAACACTCCGTCCATCATCCCCTTTGGTTTTGGTATGTTCGCCCTAAGTTGGCAGGGTATGCCCAGACGTGGGTCCCTTGCTCACTTTGCCACTGGATTCAAGATAGCCTGGCTGATGACGGCTGTAAGCCAGAAACCGGTCCCAGGATGCTTGTTTCCGGTCCAGGGAAGACATGGCTTGGCAGTTCGGGCTGGACTGTTCCCATGAGGCACAGGGTCAGACTGATTTGCATATGGCCATGTCTGAACTGGGGTGGCGGAGTGAGCTAAAGAATGATGATGGATTAAACCCAGATCAATTGACTGGGGGTGAGTGCTTGCAATGTTCAACACTCCGTCCATCATCCCCTTTGGTTTTGCTATGTTCGCCCTAAGTTGGCAGGGTATGCCCAGACGTGGGTCCCTTGCTCACTTTGCCACTGGATTCAAGATAGCCTGGCTGATGACGGCTGTAAGCCAGAAACCGGTCCCAGGATGCTTGTTTCCGGTCCAGGGAAGACATGACTTGGCAGTTCGGGCTGGACTGTTCCCATGAGGCACAGGGTCAGACTGATTTGCATATGGCCATGTCTGAACTGGGGTGGCGGAGTGAGCTAAAGAATGATGATGGATTAAACCCAGATCAGTTGACTGGGGGTGAGTGCTTGCAATGTTCAACACTCCGTCCATCATCCCCTTTGGTTTTGCTATGTTCGCCCTAAGTTGGCAGGGTATGCCCAGACGTGGGTCCCTTGCTCACTTTGCCACTGGATTCAAGATAGCCTGGCTGATGACGGCTGTAAGCCAGAAACCGGTCCCAGGATGCTTGTTTCCGGTCCAGGGAAGACATGGCTTGGCAGTTCGGGCTGGACTGTTCCCATGAGGCACAGAGTCAGACTGATTTGCATATGGCCATGTCTGAACTGGGGTGGCGGAGTGAGCTAAAGAATGATGATGGATTAAACCCAGATCAGTTGACTGGGGGTGAGTGCTTGCAATGTTCAACACTCCGTCCATCATCCCCTTTGGTTTTGCTATGTTCGCCCTAAGTTGGCAGGGTATGCCCAGACGTGGGTCCCTTGCTCACTTTGCCACTGGATTCAAGATAGCCTGGCTGATGACGGCTGTAAGCCAGAAACCGGTCCCAGGATGCTTGTTTCCGGTCCAGGGAAGACATGGCTTGGCAGTTCGGGCTGGACTGTTCCCATGAGGCACAGGGTCAGACTGATTTGCATATGGCCATGTCTGAACTGGGGTGGCGGAGTGAGCTAAAGAATGATGATGGATTAAACCCAGATCAGTTGACTGGGGGTGAGTGCTTGCAATGTTCAACACTCCGTCCATCATCCCCTTTGGTTTTGCTATGTTCGCCCTAAGTTGGCAGGGTATGCCCAGACGTGGGTCCCTTGCTCACTTTGCCACTGGATTCAAGATAGCCTGGCTGATGACGGCTGTAAGCCAGAAACCGGTCCCAGGATGCTTGTTTCCGGTCCAGGGAAGACATGGCTTGGCAGTTCGGGCTGGACTGTTCCCATGAGGCACAGGGTCAGACTGATTTGCATATGGCCATGTCTGAACTGGGGTGGCGGAGTGAGCTAAAGAATGATGATGGATTAAACCCAGATCAGTTGACTGGGGGTGAGTGCTTGCAATGTTCAACACTCCGTCCATCATCCCCTTTGGTTTTGCTATGTTCGCCCTAAGTTGGCAGGGTATGCCCAGACGTGGGTCCCTTGCTCACTTTGCTACTGGATTCAAGATAGCCTGGCTGATGACGGCTGTAAGCCAGAAACCGGTCCCAGGATGCTTGTTTCCGGGTCCAGGGAAGACATGGCTTGGCAGTTCGGGCTGGACTGTTGCCATGAGGCACAGGGTCAGACTGATTTGCATATAGCCATGTCTGAACTGGGGTGGCGGAGTGAGCTAAAGAATGATGATGGATTAAACCCAGATCAGTTGACTGGGGGTGAGTGCTTGCAATGTTCAACACTCCGTCCATCATCCCCTTTGGTTTTGCTATGTTCGCCCTAAGTTGGCAGGGTATGCCCAGACGTGGGTCCCTTGCTCACTTTGCCACTGGATTCAAGATAGCCTGGCTGATGACGGCTGTAAGCCAGAAACCGGTCCCAGGATGCTTGTTTCCGGTCCAGGGAAGACATGGCTTGGCAGTTCGGGCTGGACTGTTCCCATGAGGCACAGGGTCAGACTGATTTGCATATGGCCATGTCTGAACTGGGGTGGCGGAGTGAGCTAAAGAATGATGATGGATTAAACCCAGATCAGTTGACTGGGGGTGAGTGCTTGCAATGTTCAACACTCCGTCCATCATCCCCTTTGGTTTTGCTTAAAATCCTTAAGGCAGCCCCCTCGCCGGTGCTCCAACAGCTGGGCTTTCCCCGAATCTGTAATAAGACTAGACTGAGGTGCAATACCAATTACCACCACCAGGTGGCGCTGGTCACTAACGTGGCCGTGTGGGGAAATCACCGCGTAGCTGTGTCAAAATTAGGCGAGGGTTGGTCGGGAATCAAGCGAACACTAAAGAAGTGACCGGATTCCCAAACGCGCGTAAAGACCAGCGGGAGTGCTCGACGGAGCTGCCTCGCTCGGACCAGACGCGCCTGACAGGATCTCACCGCGCGCAGAGCACACAGCGGGAGAAACTGCGAGGGGGAGAACGCGCTCGGGGCAAGAGCCTGCTGCGCAGGGAATATGAAACAATACCAAGGCAATAATGCTAATAACGTGCACAAGAAACCGCTATACAAACAGCAACAACGTCAGATTAAGCCAAGAATGTAAGGAATGCACTTAACTGACGAGCAGTGAAGAAAGAGGAAGCGGAAGGGACGTCACGATATTATATACGATGGACTGTGATATGATTGGACTATAGTTGCCTTGGAGACTACCCCCTAATGGTTCATGGGTTGTGTAGTCTTTTGTTTAATGATTGTTGTGTTACGTTTTCTTTGAACTGCTATGCAAATAAAGTGAGGAAAGATATGCATAATCCTCGCCTCCGTCCTGCCATAGAATTCATTAAACTTTATTTGATCTGATTTAGAAACATAGATCATAAAAGTGTACATAAAAACAGTAAATCCTCTTTCCTAATACAATACAGTGAGAATTAATTAAAACCAGTAGGTAAAAACGGGTGTTACAAAGCCCGGTTCAGAGCAACTTCAGGTTAACAGAATCGTAAAGTTCAATGTTTCGCAAGATCAATCTCATGTACTTCGTGCAAAATACGCAATAAGGGGTCCAAGTAAGATGTAACGCTCCAATACCTGACCAGTTTGCACTATATAAAACTGCAGAAAAACTAAAAATAAAAAGTGTTTTGCACACTTCTGTCATTGGGCTATATGTGGGCTACATCTGGGTGATATTTGTGCTACATTTGGGCTCTTTTTTCTCTGGTGGCCATCTTGGGAGACTTATTTGTTATGAAGTTTCATAATTTCGTCATTTACTGCAGTCTCCTCAGTAGGAAATGCTTTCAGTTTTTTACTTTGATTCCATCAAGAAGGCATTCAGATGTGTCACACATTTGCCATAAATTCAGAATGTTAGCACTCTAGTTGTTCATTAGATCACTGTAGTAAAGCTACTGCTCACCAGGGAGTTAACTGGAAGTCTACTGCTGGTATTGAAAGTGATTGTTTCAGTCTGCATGTCAGAATTTTCTAATGAAATAGAAGAGGATTTGAGATCTCACTTAAAACATGCCCTAAATTTTCTTTCTGCAGCACTAACCATCATTTCTATGGCAAAATGAACCCCCTCATTTTGTTCCTTTTTAAATTAAATGTTTTAAGTGTTACCAGTTTATTCCAATCAAGATGGCTTCAGGTGTGCCATACTTTTGTCATAAGTAAGACTGTTAGCGCTCTAGTTGTTCTTTAGAACATTCTGGGAAGCTGCAGTAGAACACAAAGGCATCAAATGACAGGCTGCTCCTGTTGAAATATAACAGGAAGATATTTGAGATCTCACTTAAAACATGTCCTAATTTTTCTTTCTACAGCACTAACCATAATTTCTATGACAAAATGAACCCCCTCATTTTGTTCCTTTTTAAATTAAATGTTTTAAGAGTTACCAGTTTATTCCAATCAAGATGGCTTCAGGTGTGCCATAATTTTGTCATAAGTTAGACTGTTAGCGCTCTAGTTGTTCTTTAGAACACTCTGGGAAGCTGCAGTAGAACACAAAGGCATCAACTGACAGGCTGCTCCTGTTGAAATATAACAGGAAGATATTTGAGATCACACTTGAAACATGTCCTAATTTTTCTTTCTACAGCACTAACCATAATTTCTATGACAAAATGAACCCCATCATTGTGTTCCTTTTTAAATTAAATGTTTTAAGTGTTACCAGTTTATTCCAATCAAGATGGCTTCAGGTGTGCCATACTTTTGTCATAAGTAAGGCTGTTAGCACTCTAGTTGTTCTTTAGAACACTCTGGGAAGCTGCAGTAGAACAGAAAGGAATCAACTGACAGTCTCTGCCCTTGTTGGATGTACATGTTTTACTGAGAATGTCAGACTTCATTCTCACATGACTGAGAAAGATAATGTGAATTTACAGAAAATATGCTCTCATTTTAGCTTCTGGAGCACCTTCCAAAACTCTATGGGACAAGCATGTGAAAATAGTTTTCTCTCAAACATGATTCATGATATCCCAGAAGAAGGTTTTTCACAGGGTAAAATCACCTTAGAACACACCACAATTCCTGAAATTAGTATGGTACCATCAACAAATGAATTCTAATGTAACTAAAGTCTGTTATCACCCTTTATAGTTCTCCTTTTGGTAACCCTCAAAATCTTCGATTCACTACAATGCATTTCAATGGGGTACTATCATTTATATTGGTCCCAAGATGGCTGCCAGCAATTCCAGGATGAAGTGCTGACAGCCAATCAGATCTGACGATGACATGTGTTACACCATTTAACAAAAAGGGTTCTTTCTGAACCAAGAACTACCTCTTTGCCAAATTTGGTGTAATTCCGTTCAGCAGTTCGGGCTGTAGCCGTGTCTAAAGTTTCCTATGGAAAATTGCATGGAGAAAACACGTTTTGGGACCCCCCTTTTTTTTCAGCCCCCGCTTGCCGAATCACCCCGAAACTTTCAGGATAGGAGCAGACCGGAGCACCCCACAAGTTTTGAAAATTTCGCGAAGATTCATCAACCGGGCCAAAGTTATTGGAAATAGAATGTTGTGAATTTCCTATGGAAAATAGGTCCCAACTATAACTACCTACTGGCGACCGCCAGTAGGTATATATATATATATATATATATATATATATATATATATATATATATATATATATATATATATATATTTCTCCAAACATTGGTCGTAAATAGAGAGGAAACTGTTTTCACATTCATCACCATCGTAAGCCACTTTTACACAGACTGTTCGATTGACTGGAGAAAAAGCATGGTAGTGAAGTAGCACTATACGAAAGTTAGCCACAATTACACTTTATGTGAAATTTTGCATGTCAACATTTGGTGACAAATACCTTCAGAGGCATACCAATTGTCATGACAAAGCCACGAAAATGAAAGTTATTGTTCTAGTACACAAGTTGACTGAAGGACTATGTCTCTTTAACCAAGGTATCCTAAATATTAGAGCATAATTATTAATGGAAGAAATGTCAAGATAAATCACTTCAGTATGATCTCCACAAGAGAACTGCAATGGCAAAGAGGCCAATCCAACCGCCCATGCCGTGAATGGAGAACTATCAACAGTTCAGGTCGATTAAGGAGGTTTCTTAATTTTAGTGGACATTATTTTTAGTGGCCCAGACCAAATCAATTAACATCCTACAGGCACTATTAATTTGCAATGCAGCTGCATTAATTAAGAGCTTTCCGTTCTACTATTTGGTGAGTGGTAAACAAAACAAATGATTGTCAGCTTTGTTCATAGAGGATCCAACATAAGTAAGCCAACACACTTCTATTTTCTTCTGTTTCTCAGAAGATGATTGGGTTTTTCCTACAATTTTCAGAGATTTATTGGGGCAAATCTGAATTATACATCCAGCATCACCACAATGTAGGCACAACCAGGCCTAACACTGGCTTTTATTTTCATTTTCTATCAACGTTTTGCATGCACCCCAACTTGCTTTGTTTTTCTTGAGGAAATGTGACCTCTAGAACAGCCGGTAGACAAAATGAAGAAACTCAAATAACATTAGTATAACTTCTTTGAAACTTCTTTCTTTTTGTATTTCCTATAATTGGTTTTCAATTAACATCAATAATTCAATGATTTCAGAAAATGAAGTAGGATGAAGTGAACAAAACAACTTGGGGCATATTAGTAAGACCGGCGATAAAATTATCGCCGTTTTAGCGGCAGGAAACTGCCGCTAAAACGGCGATAATTTTATCGCCGGTCTTGCTAATATGCCCCCTTGTCTTTAATCTTTTCATTCAAACTGTGTCAAAAATGTTCTTGTGAGTTCTTTCACCCTAAGTGGTTTCAGGTACTAATTGATGATATTGAGTCATATAGGTCAAAACATTCATTGAACCATGCTGAATATCAGAATATCAGACATTTCCAAGGTCTTTTTAAATGCATGTAAAAAGATATCACAATTCTCCAAGCTGGCAAATGGAGTAATTGCTAAAGACGATGGGTAGGCAATGGGAGGTCCAGTAAGGCAACCAATCACAGAAAGCAAATGAACTGTAAGAGATTCCAATTATTCTTTCAACTTTGCCATGTCTCGGAAAAATGTGGAGCACTTGTAGGAAGCACTGGAATATTTGTAGACCTTAGTATTAAGATCTACCTTAAAGCAGAATTTTCAAGATGTAGTTGTTGTAAACCTTGTGCTAGGCCCTGAGAGGTTTCCATATCATAAGCAAACCCATCGAGTTATTGCACCACAATCTGTAAAAGCTGTGCAGGTCTGTCAAGTTTCCTTCTTGATTGCCAGTAGAAAGTGTGACTCCTCCTTGTACTCACAGTGCCACAGCACATATAATACTACACTTGAAGGTGTCAAGCACCTCCTAAAGAGGCTTCCAAGCAGTAGCGGCTGCTGTGGGGAAGTAGTGGTGGGCGGGGAGTTGGAGGAAGGGGGGGGGTTAAAATAAAGGTAAAATCCACTTACCTGCAAGCCACCTCCTCTCCTCCAACCGACGTCTGATGCAGGAAGCCCACAGGCTCCCAGACTCCCCTAGCCAATCACGATGATCCTGTCACCAGCATAACAGCAGCATCATGATTGGTGTGAGTGTTGTGGTTTGGGGCTCAGACAGGGAGTTGGAGGCTGCGCATGTTCCCCACCCAGGCTGTACAATAGAGCCAGGTGGAGAATATGCTAAGTGCGCATGACTGTTGGCCGGACCAAGATGGGCGGCCAAACCATCATGCGTACTTATAAGGTGCCCACCACTCCTCCCCTTGCTCTGTGGGAAGCCCAGCCCCACCCCGCATCTAATGCCAGGATAGAAAAAAAAATTATAGTATGGTGTTATTATCATTTTATTTTTCTTGTAGGGCGACACTCCTCAGCCTTAGCGGAGGGGCCCCCGCTGGTTCCAAGTTTAAGAAAAGGCCATTGTGGCAAAAAAAACCTTTGGCAATCTTGTAGCTCTCGGTTGGACCTAAAGATTAATGCAGACGTAGATGAGCAAGACACCAAATTCTCCCTGATACCAGGGCAAAGAAAAGAGCCAAGCTAAGACATCCAAAAGGAGACCCAAATGGAAATTCTGGCTGCAAGGAATAAATATCAGGGACAAAAATACTAAGAGCCCAATTACGATTACGGCAGTCCATAACCGTGGTGGTGGGGGGGCACTGCTGCACCGGTGGTACGACTGCCCTATTACAACTTGGGCTGTCAGACCGCCATTGCATCACCGCAAACACCAGGGATCTGAGATCCCTGGCAGTGGCGAGGCAGTCTTGAGGATGCAATATGCTTGGTGGGACCACCGCGTCCCGCCAAGTATATTACGAGTTTCCTCTCTGCCATGGTTTTCATGGCGTTTCCTATTCCATGATCCAGGGCTTAGCTGTAGAGGAGGCCCTTGACCAAGTGTCTTAGGGCCAATTGGCCTGTCGCATAGGAAAGAGTCTAATTAAAACTCAGCAAAAATATCCTGCATGCTACTGAACACTAGATCCCTGGTGAAGCACCATTTGGAGTTTTTCGACCTAGTGCAAACACAATGTGCAGACATGGCTTTCGTCATGGAAACATGGGCTGATGCCAGCTCGGGGCCAGACATTTTTGCAGCGACCCCCTCCGGCTACGCCGTATATCGGCTGGATAGACAATCAAATAAAAGGGGAGGTGGACTGGCAGTGTTCTATTGTAGTCAGTTTAAAACTACTTTTGAGCCACTAACAACATCTGGCATCAAGGCCTTAGCCTTCTCGGTGCAGCCAACGGACTCGTCGTGCTAGTCTATTGACCCCCGGGACCACAATGTGGGTTTGTGGATACGATTAGCATGCTAATGGAATCCTCTATCATCAACAAGAACTTCCTGGTGCTGGGAGATTTCAATTCCCACTTGGAGAAAGAAACAGAACCAGATTCAAATAAACTGATCGACACAATGAATGCGTTTGGACTGTCCCTAATTACAAAAGGTCAAATGCATAGGGCAGGTCACATGTTAGATGGGATCTTTTCTAACTATCCCGATATCACGTTACTCCCATCTCTTCCCCTGTCTTGGTCATATCACTGGGTGGTCAAGTGGCAGATACAGACCAAGAAAATTACCAGGTCTAGGAATACCACTAAAAACTTCCTAAGTAGAGCCTGGCATAAAATACGGCCAGCCGAACTAGGAGATGCCATCACTCGCACTGCCTGGCAACCAGTTGACAACCTAGATTACAGTTTTGAGAATTTTGCATTTTGGCTCAATTCTGCTCTGGACCTAGTTGCCCCTAGAACTCAAAAAACCACAGTTAAGAAAATATCCCAGCCCTGGTACAATGAAAACCTTAGAGCATCAAGGCAGGACTGACGTAGACAGGAACAAAAATGGAGACAAAACTACAAGCTGGAGGAGAAAAATATCTATAAAATTAAATTAGCTACACACAAAAAAAGAATCATAGAAGCTAAAATTGTGTATTACTCGGGCGGATAAAAGCCGCCTGTGATGCAAATAAGACCCTTTTTTCAGTAATAAAAAAACTGGTAACACCAGCTAGCTCTAATCATGCAGGAGTAAAACAAGAGCTCTGTGACTCATTAGCGGGTTTTTTCAAGATAAAGTTGCTAACATCTTTAATAATTTCACTGCAAATAGAGTAGCAAATGATCAGGTGGTACACACACCATCTGACCGACCCCAAAAAATCTGCTTCTCCTCCTTTAAGGGCCCGTCAGAAGAACAACTCATAGAGCTAATCCCACTCATCAAATTAGGTGCACCTCAAGACCCCTGCCCCCCTAATATAATGCACATGATCCCTGCTCAAATAGCAAAATATTTAGGGCAGATTTTTAATAATATGTTTGCTGAAGGGCTGTTTCACTCTTCCTGGAAACTAGCTTCCATTCTCCCTCTACTAAAAAAAGATAATCTGAACACCCAGGACCCGAATAACTATCGTCCAATATCAAGACTCCCTTTTGCCGCCAAGTTGGTAGAAAAGTAAGGAACCAACAACTTTCTGAATACTTAGAGGTAAACTCTCTGCTGGATAACACACAACACGGTTTTAGAAAAAACCACAGCACAGAGTCTGCCCTAGTGGTAGCAACAGAGGACATATGAGAAATACTGGATGGGGGAGGGACAGCGGCCCCGATTCTGCTGGACCTCTCCGCTGCATTTGATACGGTCAGCCATGAGATCTTGGCTGACCATATGCTTAGTCTGGGGATAGGGGGAACAGCTTTTGATCTCCTGCAATCTTTCTTGGCAAAAAGACAAAACAACGTGACAATGGGCAAATTTGTTTCCAGGTTTTTTTCCCTGCCGTGCGGAGTGCCCCAGGGTTCGGCACTAAGTCCAACCCTATTTAACCTTTACGTTGCACCACTCGTGCAAATCATAAAAGATTCTGGTTTCTCCCTGGCGTCATATGCTGATGACACCCAAATTGTGGTTTCACTGGCAAATCCTGAAAGTAATCTAGGTGTGGAGTTCAGTTCTTGTATGAGCAATGTGAGTAACTGGATGGATTGCAATTGTCTCAAATTAAATGCCAAAAAAACTGAGGTCATCATCTTTGGCAACAATCCTTCTTTCTGGATACCGGACTGGTGGCCACCAGAGCTGGACTCACTACCGGAACCCTCAAACAAAGTAAGAGACCTAGGTTTCTTGGTAGGCAAAGAATTGAAATTTAAGGACCAAGTAAACAAAATAACGTCAGCTTCTTTCTGTTCTCTAAGACTAATAAAAAAAATAGAAAATATTTTGCCCTCTGAACTTTTGAAAACAGTAACAATGGCATTGGTTCTTACAAGGATTGATTACTGAAACAGTCTGTACCTTACTCTTGCAACAGGACTTCTTAAGAGGCTTCAGACACTGCAGAACACTGCGGCCCGTTTTCTTTTTAAAATTCCGAAACATGAGTCGGCCAGAGGTGCCATCAGGAAACTACACTGTCTGCCAGTTAAGCAACGTTGTTGCTTCAAGGCCCTTTGTCTAGCGTATAAATCACTGCACGGACTCGGGCCAGACCATTTTAAGGAAAAATTTAAATGGTATATTCCAGCAAGGACACTTCGTTCAGGCTCAGCTAGGAACCTGACTGTCCCCCCTTTCAGGAAGACCACCTGGGGTGGAAAGAGCTTCTTTAGGGCCACGCAATGCTCTGGAACATCCTCCCACTGACACTAAAAGCTGCCCCGCTACTCTCCTTCAGAAAAGCCTTAACAACCTGGCTTTTCACACAGGAGTAGAAGACACCAACGCACCCGCCTGACCCGACTGGAATATTGCTGCGGCCTAAATCAGATTTCTACAGCGCCAAGACACCTCAGGGCATGAGTTTGCACTTTATAAGTTATATTTACATTACATTACATGAAAGCTGTGGTGGAGAGCAAACAAAAGGGGCCTTGCAGGGTCCCCTGTTGCCTCAGTGCCATGGGGTGCATGCAGGGGGGCACATGTTATGCCCCCCTGTGTACATGTACTGCAGTACCTGCACAGCATGCACTGCACCAGTCCATGCCATGCAGGTACTGCAGGTACTGCCTTTCATAGGCACCACTGTGGGACCACCAAAGAACTGCCCGTCAGTGACTGAAAAAGTCATAAACTGGCAGGAGGTGCGCACACAGGTTTGGTGGTGTGGAAGCAGAGCAGCAGTGTGGCGGTCCTGCTCCCACACTGCCAAACTCATAATCGGGTCCTAATTGTGTGATGAATATGATGAAAGATAAGAGAACAAATGTCTTGCTACACACCGATCTCTTGTTAATGCCTGCCTTGTATATGGTTCAAGTAGGAGCTGATTTTGCAGGAAAAGATACAACTTTATCTTGGATTAAGAAGCTAACACAGTAATCCCTGGATATACCACCATCTTGAAAAGGAAATTTCACAAGGATTGGACAAGCAACTTTCTTCCACACATAGGGCTTAATTATGAGTCTGGAGGCCCATGGACTGCCAGACTCATGGGGGCGTGGCGGCTTCGCTATTATGATGAGGGCGGTTGGACCACCATTGCCCCGCCCAGCCACCAGGGAACTGCCATTACCTGGCAGTGTTGCGGCGGTCAGGAGGTATCAATATGCTTGGGTGGACCGCCGCGGTCCCGCCAAGCATATTACGAGTTTCCTCTCTGCCATGGTTTTCATGGCAGTTCCTCTTCCATGAAAACCCTGGTGGAGAATCAACGGGGGCCCTACAGGGCCCCTGGTTGCCTCGGCGCCCTGGGGTGCATGCAGGGGGCTCAACATGTGCCCCGCCTGTGTGCATGAACCCCAGTTCCTGTACTGCATGGACTTTTTCAGTCCATGCCGTGCAGGAACTGTTTTTGGCATTCTCATTGCGGTGCTCGTTTTTAGAGGCACCGCCATGGTAACACCTAAAAAAAGCCCGCTAGACAAGAGGAAACTCCTAATCTGGTGGGCGGCCTGACCACGGCTGTGGCAGTGCGGCGGCAGGGTGATCCCGGCACCACACAGCCAAAGTCATAATCAAGCCCATAGTGTTGACAAGGCACATGAATAAGATCAAATTTGACAGCTTTTGCTCAGCGCCAAATTCTTCAGTTCTGCCACTGTTCTTCATGCCTAACTCTCCTTGCAAGTCACTTTGCCCCCCTCCAGGTGACCACTACTGCTGAAGCATTGGTGCGGTCTAAGCTACAAGGATGCCCAACCACATGCTGAGCTGCAACATTGTGCCTAGTAACAGAGTAAGCATGTCATCTACTCCTGCATGTGCACCACCTCATGTAAGCTCTTGGAATGAATGCCACTATCTTTGACACACAATTCTGTGTGCCAGCTAGGAGCACAATGCTAACTGCATTTTTTTTATATGTCCCCTTGCTGGGGTATGGAACTATATGTATGTGCTCCAACAAATAGCTGTTCTGATGTTTTTTGTAGGCTAATCAAAAATTGTCTGCTTCCTTACCTGGGCACATGTCTGTGAGACAAACAGTATTTGAATCTTTACTTAATAAATATTCAGACATTTCATGGCCCTTTTTTGGGGCACAGACACCTAATGCCTTACTTTCACAATGCTTTTGTTGGGCAGAACAGTATTGTGAAATTAAGGAGATGTATTAAATTGAACAGGGAGGGACTTGGAACATTCATATGCTATACCTTTAAAGTCCCACACCTTGGTTCTTTTCATCTGTTTGTGGTGTGGGAGAGGTTATAGGAGAAGGGGTGGAGGGAGCTGGTCTGCTCCGCCTACATGCTCCATAACCTCCCTTACTCCCTACTGAAAATAGGGATATGTGTACATCATAAGGGTGTCCTGGTGACACCTTTTTATGATGTGTATGTATGTCTTTAGGAAAGTGAAAGGATCAATAGGGCAGGATTGTTTTAAAAGTGTCACCCCCTTGCCCCAGGGCATTAGGAAGAATTTCCTACTGCATTTTCCAAGGGTGTAGTGGAGCAATAATTTGCCACGGTCATGGTCAATGGCAGTGGGCATTAAATACATTATGCCACCCACCTTGCTCAAGGCAGAGGTGGGTTTTGGATTTTTTTTTGTCCCCCAACCTTGGGGTGTAGATTATGCTTAGGCTGTCCGGTTTTAGGTTTAATACTATAATAACTGATAATACTCCACCGAAAGGGAAATAGCCCTCACCAGTGTAGACATATAAACACGGAAAAAAACCCTGCACAACCACAAACTAAATGCCATTCAAAGAAAGGAAAAGGAGAGTGAAAGAGTCATTTTTATTTCTTCCTGAAGGGGCCAATACAATGTAACTTTGTTATATAAGGTAGCTGTAAGAAAGACTGGGCTAACGTTATTCTTCTTGAGTTTTGTTGTTTAGGGATGTCACTAAAATATTGTTTCTTCTTCCTTTTTTCAGTTTTGTGGTCTTTGGTCTAAAGATACAGGGGTTAGAAGAGTGTTTTAGGTGTTTTTTATTTATTTTATAAACTGTTGAAAATCAGGAAATTTCAAAATCATATTTGATTTTTTGGCTACGTTTGAGTCTTTCACTGAAATGTAGGTTTCATAATAATCTTTCCCAATATGTGCCATCACATTTACCCACGGAGAATGGGTAATAACCCTTGATACATCAGCCCCTTTTTCTAGTGAGTCAGTATTGATAGTACGTGATTTGCCAAACACCCCAGGCTTTAAACATCCAATGCAAGGTATAGTGACAGGTATATGTGAAAAGAGTGCAATCACAAAGCTTCTGGGATACTCGTGAAAACATGACACCAGACGTTTGGAAAACCTGGACCGCAGTGTCACTTGGAATGCTGCTGCAAAAAGTTCTTACCAAGTTCAATAAAGATTGGAGTGATATTGTTTGTATTTGCAGTGATTCAGCTACGTATATGAAAAAGTTGTGATGACCTGTCAAAATCGATACCTGAGCTGAAGTGCTTCCCTGTGAGAGATCCTTGCCACTTGTTAGAAGGTATGCTGAAAGCATCTTTACAATCTTCAGAGTTAATGAAGAATGCCATTGACATTTTAGTCCATTCTGGTGCACTGTTTTGTTATGCGCGGAAACTAAAACGCAAATATTTCTCATTTGGTGCTTTGTGTGGCATCAAAGAAAGAGTCATCCCAACTGTGTCACTTAGCTGGTGGTTCTCAGTCCTAGAGGCCATGAATGCTATATAATCCATGTGGCAACCGTTTATAGAACTCTTTCTGAGTGATGATGCCAAAGGCAAGAAATGTGAGGATCTTTGGTCACATATTGATAGTGATTTGAAAAAAAGTGCACTCTACTGCATTCTTAGATTTTTACAGGAAAGCATAACTGCTGTAGTGGACATAATAAAAAAAACTAGAGTCTGAAAACACCCTTGCCTACCAAGTGTTCAGCATAATTGGTGTAGATGTGAAACATCTCCTTAAGAGTAGGCTGGGAGACACGTTTAGTGACTTTGGCACTGCAACATGTTCCATGTTAAAGTGCTTGCCACTTGGTAAGCAAAGAAATATTGAGGAGCAATTCAGGAACTTTTATTTTACAAAGTATGAGAAATAGTCCTTCACCAACCATGGCATTTGAAGTCAATGAAGCCTCACTGTGGTACTCTGCACAAGTTATAGATCCTTTCCGTAAAGGGAAATTTTCTCCAGAGTTTCAAAAGTGCTGCTTCATTTTTGACCGCTTCAATAACTCTGAGGGCATATGCGCCCAGTTCAACGTATATGTTGCAGAACCTGTCACAGAGAATCACAATCTTCAGGTGCACCAGTATTGGCATGGAAAGCTATGTCAGTGGCCAGAGTTAGCAAATTGTGTACTGGCTATTTTGGCGTTGCCTGTCTCAAGTGCCAATGTTGAGAGGGCCTTTTCACAGATAAAAGTTTACAGGGGAAGGAAAGAGCGAGCGAGCGTGCATGACCAAGGACTCACTGAAGAAGTATTGTATGGTGTGATTTGTAAAAATGTATTTGGACCTCATATACACTGTACGTACACTGTCTATATACCATGCACTATCAGTGCAGAAAGCAAGCAATAATAAAACCAAAAAGTTCCATAAACACCGGAAAAACACTGTTTCTATTGTTTTTATTGGCGCGAAAATGTGTAACCACTGATAACCACTGTTTTTTTAAGGTATTGAAATCGCTTGAAAACACTGAAAAAACCCCACCAGAACTTACCAAAAATAGAAACTGAAAACAGGAAAGCCTAATTATGCTCTTTGCCTTTCCCAAGGAAGAGTAAAACGCATGGCTTGGGGCAGCTTACAACTGTCTCACTGTTCTCTGTGCACTTGCACACTGAGCAATGGGTTCACTTAGAGACGTTCCAGTCTTCACAGTCAGAAAAGGAGGGTGAAGGACAGCTAGGATGTCTGATATCTGCCCCACCACTCTCTTTACAAAGTGTGAAGAGAGTGATGGAACATCTGTGAGTTGTCACAGCCATTCATCACCCTACTGTTTTTGACAGTGAAAGAGAGTCAAGACAGCTGACAGTTTTCCACCTGCTATCTACACAATGTTCAAGCATCCATCAATGACCCTGTCCCTCCATCAACCTTCTTTTCACGATGGTGAAAGAGAGAAGGTAGAGCACTCTGCTCTGTACACAAACGCAAAGAAGGCAGAGTGGCAGCTGTTTGATGCCTTGGAAGCATGCTTCTCAGTCCAAACTCAACTTTTAGCAAGTCAACAGACGTGGTTTAAATATAAATATACCTATAGCCCTGGGGAAATGTGGCAGGGTTATAAACACCCTGCCCACTTGGGCAAAGCAGAGGGATGTAACAGGCAGACCTCATGCTTTATCACTTCAGAGGGGTAAAATAGGGCAACTGGGTGAATTAAGTTGCCCGAGTACCTCATTATATGTCTGTTCTTAATTTTGCAATTTGCCCCTGACCCTTGAGCAAGGCAGGGATGGATAAGGTTGCAATGCTCCTACTCACATTAGCAATGTGGGTAGCTTACCCACTCTTTCCTGTCCTTAGTGATGGCCAGGAGCGTGAGATGACAGTAGGGTAGCAGGCAGCTGCCCTGTGTGAAATAATGTTTCTTCCCTTGCTCTTGAGAAAGACAGGGCAAGGTAGTGTATGTGTATGTGAGTTGGGGTAGGGGCATATTTAACCCTCACAGGAGGGAGGCAAGGCTGGCAAGAGTTAGATTTTTTGAACTCCTATCTTTTACCAAGCACAGGTATATTTGAACTCCTCCTCGGTTCAGAACCATACTGAGAAGTGTAGGTATACATGCCTTTTTCTGATTTGGATATTAGCTGACATCCCATGCATGCATGCATTTCCACAGCATTGTCTTTCCACTCTCTTGCTTCGCTTCTAATAAATATGCCCAAACATTTGATTTCACAGCTTCTGCCGGGTTGAATATGCATGCACCTCTTTATTTTCTGTTGTTCACAATGATGTATCAATTTTTTTTTAGAGATCAAGAACATTTGACACATATACAGTATTGGAATACATGTACGAAATTATCATATTTGTTTTGCTTACATTTCAAAATTGGATAGGTAAAAAAATTACTCAGCAAAGAAAAACGCACCAAATGACAGAAAAGTCACAATACAAAAGACAAGGGTGAAGGGTGAAATAATTGAAATAGTCTCTTCCACTAGCAATTGCTTGGTACTGCATTCCAGTACATCAATGCTTTGACCACTATGCCATTCCAGACAGAGACCAGCTAAATGCAGAATAGGCCCTAGCCCTGTTCCAGTAGGAACAATTCAGCCCGAAATGCCAAGCAAGTTCCACTCCGAACAGGGGCACTAGCATCCCTAGAATGATCTTGCCTACCTAGACCTCATCAGTGAGACATTGCTTGATTCCTGTGTCCACAGGAGCACAGAATCCACGTCTGAAATATTACATTTCATTTATTTTAGGAAACCCATAACAAATTTACATTAAATTTCTTGCAATAACAAACAAATGTGGAATTCTATGACAATAATGAGATAAACAATATTGTGATTAAAAAAACAAGGAATGAGTATTGAGGACAAAAATATTGACTTTGCATGCAAAATAGAACAATATTGGCTACATAGATACAGCGGTCAAAAATATCGACATTATATATATTTATATATCAAGACAATAGCTTTTCAAGCTTAGAGTGCCGCATAAATTATAGAATAAAAGAAGCAGGGAACTCTGGGTAGTTACAAAGTTTTGGTAGTGTCTTGTGGATTGTTACCTGCCTTGTTATGTTGGCCTAGGCCTGGCTGCCATGCTGCTTTTCTTTGCGCACGTTACACTGAGCCAGGCCTGCCTCGCCCTTTGCTCGTGCCAAGTTCTTTTGCACTGTCTGCATCTTCTGTTGTTCACCTTTTTGGGCTCAGTCTGCACAAACATGTACAAGGTCGCATAACAATGTATTCTGGTTCTTCCTGATATGGCCAGTCTCGCGCACCCAGACATAACATTAGGTGCAATTGCCATGAAGTATTTGGTATGCTTTTAATACTGTGGTTTACTAGCGCTTAACACACTTGGAGAAATCCCTTTCAGTGAGAAGAGCTATGATGTCCTGCTGATGTAATTCTGCATCTAGAGACTGAGGTATGGGGGTTCGCTAGTCAAAGCCCAGAGGTCTTCTATTATTATAATAAACTATCTTACTGCAAGGGGAGGGTGGTAATGTTATTTATACGTTTATCCACTGAGCTCTGAGATGCTTTCCCCGTTTGTATTCTATGGAATTGTAACCATGCTGCTTATATTAGTCATATGCATTATGCTATTAGTACTGACACGTGTACTGTACATTAGAGCACGTAAGTTGGAATAAACATTTTAACCTATCCAGTGTCTCTTCCTACGCATCTTGTGGACAAGTACGAGTGAGTGACGAAAGAGTGTTCTTGCTTCTGCGAGTCCTGAGATAAAGATACCGTGTTCTGGGTTGTCCAAACATTAGTACTTGGGTGCTAATGGGATGCTAAGCTAGTTGGGTTGGGGTTTTTGGGTGCTACGGTATATGGTGGCAAACCACTGTATTCCGGGGTCCCATTTTCCTGTGCATAGCTCTGTGTATGTGCAGAAACCTTATGACATGGCGCGACCAACGTGGGGCAGCTTATCTGCGAGACGCTTGAGTAGTACTTGTGCTTGTCCACAAACCCCTCGCGTACGCTTCCGGAGGCGTATGTGACGGTGATACCTCCTATATTGAATGTTTTATAGGTTCTTTCAAGCTTGATGTTATTAAAAAAGGTTAGTTAACAGACCCATTTTTGTGCTCCCTGTTAGGTTGTCAAATATAATTGTTTAGTCATGGCTGGTGTGGCGATAGCTGCACATAGTCGAGGAGCACTCCGAGACCACTTAGCTGTGTATGGAGTGCCCGATACAGGGGTCGAGTTGGTCTTTGTGGTTCAAGCCGATGCGGCTTATCACTTTGAAGTGTTTTACACTTGGATCACTTTTGAAGCGGTGGATGCAGGTGATAAGCTGTTTCATGAATATAAACCCACCGCTATTCCTGCTGCCTATCGACCCTATACTACTCTTGAAGTGCCTCTCACGGCTTGGCAGCACCGTGTTTGGTTTAATGGCGCCCTACCACAACCAACTACCGCAGTTCGTTTAGGCCCCTTGTCAATTCAGGGGGCCACTTGGCCTGTATTGGCCGGGTATACCCCGCATCCAAATTATCTGGCATTACCGCTTGCGGAACTGCGCACTATGCATACCGAATTGGTACGAGTGCATCGAGCCCTAGTGACATACGTTACAGGTAGTCTACATGGAGCTGCTCCTGTAGTCGCAGGCCAACCAGCTATAGCCGCTGGAGTGACTATAAGTCCTGTCATGGTAAATTCTGTGATGGGCAAACGTCCACAAAATAAGGACGACTATCCTTACTGGCTTGCAGAAAAGTTCGATCAGATAGAAGCAGTGTTTCCCCATACATCCCCAGTAGATAAACACCGCATCCTTACGATAAGTTTGCCAAAAGACATAATCCCCGATTTGACAGCATGTGAAAACTGGGGTAAGGTATTCGCAGCAGTTTATTCAAAATGTTTTGGAACTCCTTCCATGACGGTTCTACCCTCTGTAATTAAAAAAGTACAGGATGAACATGGCCCTGAAGCGGCTGTGGAATTAGGGATGAGACTAGTGGGAGTGTTTGATGTAGTAGCTGAGCTGATCCTTGGAAATGTCAAGGGCGATGCTATGAACTTTCAAGTAGCGAATGCTTTGGCTTTGGTCCCAGAGTTGGACAGGCCTCGCGAATTACCGAAAATAATAGCCCGGGCTTATAAAACAATTGGAAGAAATAGCCTAGGCAACAAGCCTTTTGTAAAAATGCAAACTCAATCGCAAACACAAGTTACACAAACAAAAAGTACATCTGAGAAAGATGATAAACCAGTCTTCACTAAAAAGAGTTGGAGACAGAAAAAACAGGGTAAGCAACAAAAGAAGCCGGGGTCGAGAGGCGCTTCCCCAGTTTCGGTTTCTTCTGAACGTACTTATGATTTACGTGATAGGTCAAGGATTAAATCACCAGAAAGGTTTCAGAGCTCTGATACGCGTTCTCCTCGTTCTTCACAGGCCCAGACGTCGTCACAGGCTGGTGGAGGAGGACGGCAAGATAGAGGAAGGGGCCGAGAGGCTCCCCAGGAGCGAGACCAACCTCGACAACAAGTCAGAGGGAAAGCAGAAGATTTTCATCTTCCTCGACCGCAATTTCAGAAGAAAAAGGTTGCCGCTGTCACAGCGAAATATGCCTCAGACCGTGAGAACGAGACTCCAGAATTGGACGTGGGCAGTGACCCTCCTAGACAGCGCCGCGGAAGTTACCATAGTGCGGGAGGCGCTACGTCCTCATATGGAGGCGACAGCAACTGAAACATTCGTTACTGTAGAGACAGCTGACACGAGAGTGGCACCCCCTGACAGACTATATAATATAGTCATACAAATTGAAGGTGACATACCGCGTGAAATAAAAGGGATTTTTTGGGAAAATCTAACCTCTTCATATGACATTTTGTTAGCAGAGGTGGATTGGCCACCCCCATTCGTTTTAGCTGCACATAAAGGAGAGGAGGTAATCCTTCCAAGCTTTTCAAGGCATGTCCCAAAAGACAAAGCTGAAGCACTTGCAGCTGAGTGGGCTGTGTACCTGGCACCAGCATTATACCGCAACCATGTGGGATGGGATGAAGAATCACCTCCTCATGCAATACCTTTGCGGTCACTACCGCAGCCACAACCCCAATATCCCATCAAACGGCAGGCAAAAGGCCCCGTATCCGAAATTCTGACACAGTTGGAATATCAGGGAGTAATTGAACCATGCGTATCACCTATGAACAATCCCCTTTTCGTGGTTTCTAAACCCGATGGATCGTACCGCTTAGTTTTGGATTACCGGCATTTAAATACTCATTGTCGGAACTTTGCGGTGCAAAATACACACAGTTCTGCGCTTGTAGACAGTCTTGTTCGTAAAAAATACAAAACGACACTTGACCTTTCAAACGGTTTCTACACGCACAACCTAGCCCCGGAGAGTAGTCAATGGACCGCATTCACATCCGGTGGTAAATTATTCCAGTTCCGGCGATTACCCATGGGCTATAAAAATAGTCCGGGTATATTCGCCGCCCGTGTTGTTTCTTTGTTAAATGACATTGATCAAGACGCATGTTCGTACGTAGATGACATCTATCTGACGGACGACGAATTATATCAGCATCTGTCCCGTGTGGACCGCATTATTCTTGAATTTGCGGAGCAGGGTTACAAATTTAACTTTGCTAAGTCACACATTGCTGAATTTACCGTTCGGTTCTTGGGCTATGAGCTCAATAACGAAGGTAAGGGCTTAGCCCCCCATTTCTTGGAAAAATGTGCACATTTGTGCCCCCCAAATACTCTGAAGAAGCTTCAGTCTTTGCTGGGTTTCCTGAACTTCGGGCGTACTTACATTCCCGAATATGCCCAGCGTATCAAGCCTTTGTATGCTTTGATACAACCTACTTATTCAAGGTCTTGCTGGCTGCCTGAGCATACCTCAATTCTGCAGTCTTTGCAGACAGACCTTTTAGAGTCTAAATATCTTTTGACTCGTGATAACCACACAAACCTGGTGATTAGAATAATTCCGGGGGCGGTGGGATTCACCTATTTGACCTTTAATGAAGGTGATACAGTACCTATCGCATACAAGTCACATCTGTACACTTCCGCTGAATTGCGCTTTACATCTGTTGAAAAAGTTCTGACTGCAGTGCAAATGGCGATTCTAAAAGAACGCGCACTGGCACAGGGTAAGCGGATTCTGGTGGTAACACCCTGTCCTGCCCTGGAGGCAGTAACAAAGGCAAGTGTACCGAACTCAAAAGCAATGCATCCCCGTTGGATACAATGGGCTACATCTTTGACGTCTTCGGACGTCACTTTTGTTTTTGATTCTTCTCTTCAGACTCAGGAGTTTTTGCAGTATGAATTCGTTCATCCTCCTCCTTTGTTTTTACTACCGCTTGAGGATTACAAATGTGTGATCTACACCGATGGTTCGGCGCAACCGGCCACTGGGTCCAAGCACGCTTATTCAGCTGCATGTGCTATTGTTGCGGGTTCCTTTGTGAATGGAACGTTCAAATCCTCTGTAGTGCACACTCGCACACTTGGAGATAGTACCGCACAATTGGCCGAGCTGCATGCATTGCTACTTGCACTTGAGTTCGCTTCACAGGATGAGACCACTCTTATTGTATGTGATTCTTTTTACTGTGTACAATCTTACAATGACAATCTGTTTTTCTGGTCGAAAAACGACTACAAGGACGCAAAAGGGAGCACAATTAAGCATAAAATGCTTTGGGTTCGAGTGGCAGAATTGCAACAACGTCTGCCCCTCACACAGGTGGTTCACACCTTAGGCCATCAGCGGGTGGGCGCACACGCTATTGGTAACGATCTGGCAGATGAGGCTGCCCGTTCAGCAGTAGTCACGTGTTCAGTAGCAGCGGTTACCAGGTCCATGTCTAAAATAGACCCTGTTATTTTAGCAGCTATTGCTGCAACCAAGGAAGGTGATAATTACCCTACAGGTTTCCCTTCCAAGTATTCTTACAAATTAAGTCCCGATCAGGTTCCTTATGTAACTATACCTGACGTTGGAGATCGGCTGATCCCCAACGCGGACCGCAGGAGTGCCTTGATATCAGCTGCACACGAAGGCATGGCTTCGGCACATGCAGGTGTGTCAGCTACGGTTTCCATCTTGCAGCAGCGTTATTGGTGGCGTGGGTTATATAAAGACACCCGTGCTTTTGTGCTTTCTTGCGACGTTTGTCAACAGATTAAGCCTTCCACGGTAACACGTCCACCACAAACACCGCTCTGCATTGCTAACAGACCCTTTGGGTGTGTTTACTTGGATCACTGCGGTCCATTCTCATCAGACACTGCCTATAAATACATCTTAGTGGCAGTGGACTCGTGCACACGGTTTCTCTGGGTCTGGCCACAACGGAGTGCTGACGCCCGAAATGTAATCAGGGATTTGCGTGTCTTTGTGGGAATTTTCGCATGCGGCACCTTCCATTCGGACCAAGGTCCAGCGTTTGCCTCTAGGGCTTACAAGGATGCAATGGCTTCGCTTGGGGTGCGGGTGAAATTTTCGTCTCCGTATAGGCCTGAGGGCAACTCTATCGTTGAACGAATGAACCGTGACTTAAAGCAATCCTTAACAGCTAGGGTTATAGGTACTGGCAGGAACTGGCTGGCCCATTTGTATACCGTTCAGCGTGCACTTAATAATCTCCCTAGAAGACCTCTGGGTGGGCGGACCCCATACGAAATGCTCTTTGGCATAAGAATGTTTGTGCCTGACCTTGAGGGTCCAGACATCGCGGCGCAATCCGCCAAGTTTGATGTAGATAACCATTCTGCTATGTTACAGGACTTACAAGAAGCCCGAGACAAACTTGCAACTACACATTTGCCTTCAGCCACAGATCCTGCGTTGCAGATTCCGGTAGCCGGCTGGCTTCCGAAGGTTGGAGAACTGGTTCGAGAGAAGGTTGAAAACAAAAAAGAATTCGGCCCCTCTTTTCGTGCACCGGTTCCAGTTCTGGGCTTGAAGGGAACACGTACAGTCATTTTACCACCGCTTCCTGGTCGCAAGGAGAACAGATACATCTCAGTGGAAAATGTCAAGCTACAGCGCCTGGCCGATCCTGAATAGTGTCACACCAGCGGTCTCTTGTCCTGCCATTTATCGGACATATGTTCATAGTCCATCTGCACGAACGATCGCTGATGCTGTAATTGAGATGGTTGATTTGCCTGAATCCTCTACTTTGCCTGAAACTATAATTGATCCCCAACTCTCCACCAACATCGACGAGGACGAGTATACTTATCCTGCATCTGAATCGGTGGCACATCAACCAACATCGCCACTAAGCCCGACTCGTTATTCCTTTGATTCGGATTCCACATCTTCAAAAGTTCCATCCAAGTTCAGTATTTTTATATCCTGGTTTAGAGACAATTTTTTGATTCCACCCTGGACATACATCTGGTTGGTACTTTTCTTGATATTTTTGTTCATGTCCATTGGCTTTGTCACAGTGTTTTTTCTACTAATTAATGGTCACTATTTACCTGAACGCTCTGCTGTAGACTATGTTTCTGGAACTTTGGCTCCTCATTCCTCGTCTCACATCATGAAGCGTGACCACACATTTGTGAACATTTCAGCTTTCCCAGTTGCTGATGGCATCGTATGGGATGCAGTGAACTATCAAATCCATGGTCCGACGGAAATTATTAATGTACCTAATGTCCTTCGTGTTTCAATGGGTGATGTAGTACAAAATAATATTCATTCTGATGATTGGGATGTGCATGCCGTTGAAGCATTGTTTGCCGATTTAAAATATTATGCATCTTTTAATGCTGAAGATTTATATATGAATTCTGCTAATTATGCCGATTTGTATTGTTACCAACATTGGGGTAATCATTTTCTCCATAAGCCCAGTGCCCTGCGTAGTTCTGTTAACTATACCCAATGGGAACATTGTCCAAACCCCTTGCCAGGTAGCTCTCAAACTCTTCGAAATAAGTTTAATTATTTTACTGATTTTAATCGGTCGAACCCTGCATCCTATTATTTTAGACTTAATAACACATCAACTCAGAAAATTATGTTGACACACACCAAATTGCTTTATTCAGGTTCCTTTCTGAGTGCCCTAGCTGTGGGTGGTTATGAGTACTGGGATAATACAGTGGATTTAAAATCTATTTGGGGCTCCAAGCCATGGCAGGTACAGGGAACCGAGGCGTTGCATCGTGCGTGCCTCATCCCTACCCAAATTATGTTCCTAAATGCTTCCATCTATCAGACTACATGTTGGGGCTTAGCAACCACTAAACAATTGAATACGCCATCAATACCATCCCTGTCGAGTTTTCCAAATGAAAGCTCACGATTCAATCTGTCCCTAGTGTCCCTGCAGGCAATGTTACAAAATAATTCGTTTAATGTTTCTGAGCTGGTTCAGTCACCCTGGTTAGTATGGCCTATATCATCTAATGCATGTCAAATGCGTTTTCATGATACTGGTGCTAGCTACACACAGAATAGGCCTGATCCGAGGTTTACTGATGCCCGTACTGTCACTACATACTCTGTTGGTAAATTATGCAAACAATGGCTGCAACATTCGTCCCTTGATACTGTTAAACAACATTTGTCCCTCCTTTCAGGCAATATTGATCTGTCCGACTTTGTTTTGGGACCTCGTGGTCCCCGACCTAAAAGATTCATTTATGAAACATATAATGAACTCTGGAAGCTATCACAAATGGAAGCTGCTTCCCGTCTTCGGGAAATAGATCAAGCAAATATGGAAAAGGTGCTTGCTGTTGTTGACAATAGTATTAATACCCTGTCTTCTCGCATTTACACTTTAGAGAATATTGTGTCCTCTGTTGTTGATATTGTACAAGATGATGTTTCTATGTTATATCATGGTCAGAATCAATTGCGCTCAGTTATGCAGTTTGCATGGACTTCGCAAACACTTAAGTTAGGTAAAGTGCCTTGGCATTTCTTGAACACCTCTGCCTTATTTCTACCTTTTAACTTAACTGATAAACAGCAATTTATGTCCATGAAGGATGCAACTTACAATCTATTACATATCGAAAAGGTGGATCCATTGCCGTTCTCTGTTGCAGAACTCGATTCTGCTGTATGGCTAGTCCATGGGGTTATAGCTTTACCATTTTCCTTGTTTGAATTTGACTCGTGCATGAAACATTATCCTGTGGGCCGTTACCGGCCATTGGGCAGTGCTTTCCTGCATGAACTCTGGTCCTTGCCTTTCATGTATAAATGCCTTCGGGACGGCAAGGAAGTCTTTCTCACGGGGGAGTACTGCGACTCGACTATAGGTCATTCGCTTATTTGTAAACACATTAAATTGCATGGCTCATGTAGCGTTTCCTCTCCTAATCTTGCTTGTGTGCTGAAAGGTATTCCTGCTCCTGTTATTTCTCCTACTTTCACTCTCCTTTCCAATGGTAGTTATTTACTTTTAAATAACGAAAACTGTTGTGGCCTGCAGGCTGGCATTCCTTACATTGTAACAGTTTCACACAGGGTTGTCTGCTGCAAAAATGTGCTTTTTCCTCCCCCTCATGGCAAGGTTGATATCTCTATTTGGCCTTCCATCCCTACCATGGAAGCAGATTTCAATAGACTGAGCAGAATAAAGGCACTATTATTAAACGAGGAAGTTATGCTCACGTCCGCCCGGGAGACATTCATTCTCCAGGTGGCGAGTACCCACAGTGAAATACAGGCCCTTTTAAACACTAATCTCCCCCAACATTTTGGGGAGTTAATACATCGTATTTTTAACGCATCTAACACTGAAGGCCTAGTACACTTTTTTAAGGTCGTTGGGTCGGGTTTGGTGTCCTCCTTCCAAACTATTTTTGGTGTCATCCCGGCTTTCATACATTCTATTTTTTCCAGTGTCTTTGGCGGTTTCCCATTGATCCTCGCTTTAGCGGCTGGTGTCTTGCTCTTAATTTGCTTTCTGCGCAATGGCTGCTCCCCGATGGGACCTGCTCGATCCAGAACGCCTCCAGCTGCTCCGTGAGCGCCTTTTGGCTGGTTTTGGTGTCTTGCCATTGGCGACACTGAGTGTGTCATATACTCTTTCATTTCGCTTTGCGTATTTCACTTGCGTGCAACCTGTGATGACTTGTGTCCGCTGTCCTTTCACCTGGACTCTGGATTATTGCCTCTCCAATTCGTCATTGTCTGTTCCGGATTTTGTTCAGTTGATGGGTCCCTTAGAGGCCCATGAGCAGGACTGTTCCGTCGCTGGCTGTATGGCGCGTGCGGCTGCACTGGGGATTTTGGCGCAATGGGATATCTGGGCGGCTGCCCAGGATCTCCTACAACGAAGCTGTTTCAATTATCACGCAAGCTGTCCCGCATTGCTTCTGGATGCTCCCTTTGCTGAGGAGCATTCCTGCTCTTTTGAACTCATGGATTGGATGGCATCTATGTTTTTTGACGATTCCATTAATGAACTCTTGGAGGGTATGGCTTTTTTCTGTACTTTCACTTTCATGGATTGACCTGCCCTTCGCCGTTTGGGCGCTCCCTGTGCTCCGACGTCTATTTTTCTCCTCTGATGGGCCTTTGTCCTGGCCGCCGGACTGTCCAGGGGAGGGTGTCTTGTGGATTGTTACCTGCCTTGTTATGTTGGCCTAGGCCTGGCTGCCATGCTGCTTTTCTTTGCGCACGTTACACTGAGCCAGGCCTGCCTCGCCCTTTGCTCGTGCCAAGTTCTTTTGCACTGTCTGCATCTTCTGTTGTTCACCTTTTTGGGCTCAGTCTGCACAAACATGTACAAGGTCGCATAACAATGTATTCTGGTTCTTCCTGATATGGCCAGTCTCGCGCACCCAGACATAACATTAGGTGCAATTGCCATGAAGTATTTGGTATGCTTTTAATACTGTGGTTTACTAGCGCTTAACACACTTGGAGAAATCCCTTTCAGTGAGAAGAGCTATGATGTCCTGCTGATGTAATTCTGCATCTAGAGACTGAGGTATGGGGGTTCGCTAGTCAAAGCCCAGAGGTCTTCTATTATTATAATAAACTATCTTACTGCAAGGGGAGGGTGGTAATGTTATTTATACGTTTATCCACTGAGCTCTGAGATGCTTTCCCCGTTTGTATTCTATGGAATTGTAACCATGCTGCTTATATTAGTCATATGCATTATGCTATTAGTACTGACACGTGTACTGTACATTAGAGCACGTAAGTTGGAATAAACATTTTAACCTATCCAGTGTCTCTTCCTACGCATCTTGTGGACAAGTACGAGTGAGTGACGAAAGAGTGTTCTTGCTTCTGCGAGTCCTGAGATAAAGATACCGTGTTCTGGGTTGTCCAAACATTAGTACTTGGGTGCTAATGGGATGCTAAGCTAGTTGGGTTGGGGTTTTTGGGTGCTACGGTATATGGTGGCAAACCACTGTATTCCGGGGTCCCATTTTCCTGTGCATAGCTCTGTGTATGTGCAGAAACCTTATGACAGTAGAGAGCAGCTCCTATATATGGAGCACCCTACACCATTGAAACTCTGAATCTGCTCCCCTCAAATGTATGTATTTCTAGCTGATTTTGTAAGCATAGGATTAGAATAGTATCATCCACGCAGAGCTGGGAAGTGACAAAGTACTTTGCCATTTTTTACAGCAAAATTTTTAAGCATAGGTTTGACTGATGCCATCCATGCTGAGCTGAAAAAGGACAAAAGCATTTCACCACTCCAGGCACAGTATTACAATTTTGGATTGGTAAAATACCTTCCAAGGCAACCTGGAATGAATAAAAGCAAATAAGAGCAAACCAAGTGTGTCAGGGGTTGCTTTTATTCTTTCAAGGTTGGCTTGGATTGTATTTTACCAATTCAAAGCTGTGTGTACACACACATACTAATATATATATATACATATATATTAGCCCTCACAAGTCCTCAGGCTAGGTCCCTGTCGGTGTGTGAACAGGTGAGGAACCCGAACAATACAAAGGCACTCCCTCGGTTTCACGGTGTGACGTGCACTCTAGTGCCATAGAATCCTCCACACTCGGATCTTCAACAAAGTATTTTTATTGCTGTGCAATTGTAAGCATAGCACAACAAACATATATGTGTGTGTGTGTATGTGAATATATATATATATATATATATATATATATATTTACTGAGAAAAACAGAGGTTAAAGTAACACTATAGTTAGGTAAAAATGTCAGTGCCAACATAACATTTTCAACTCAAAAACCACAGAAATTCACTCAGTTATAGTTAGCAAAGCTAACTAAAACTTACACTCCCGCCATGTACTGCTTATGACCTCACATATTACATCATTGATGACTTCACTGGTGACATCACTGAAGACATCATTCAAAGAGTGTGTTAGTTTATTTTATACTTTGCATAGTGGCAGCTAAGTATCAAACTAGTTCTCTACCTAATATTCTACACACTCTTTGCTGCTAATGAGTGTGTTTACAAAATGTTTATGCTCCTAATGGGTCATAGGTGTGTAGAGGTATTGAGGACACTATAAATGTTTGTGTACAGGACTAACACTGTGTGCAGATGACAGTTGATGACTGGCATACAAGGTTTTCCTTTTTGAACGAAAAAGTTTGTAACAGTGCAATGATTGTATGTAATAAATATTAAGACCCTCATTACGATGGCGGGCGGACAGCTACCGACAGGCCGTTGGTGGTGGTCCGCCCGCCATCCAGGTCATCAGTCCGATTGCTGCATTACAGTACAGTCGGTCAGACCGCAGAGGTCGAGGGGTAGGACCGCCGCCTCCAACAGGATCAATGATTGGGTAGGCAGTCGGATTTCTAACCCCACAATGGAGGCGGTGACTACGCAGGCACCGCCATAGAGATTAGGATATCCCTTTCCGACTGCCTGTTCATAGCGATCCCACCGCCATGAAAAGACGGAGAGAACGAGACTTTGGTTCCCCAAGGAGGGCCCCCGTACCCTGTTGGCCACTGCTAAGTGGCCTGGGGGCACATGTAGTTCCCTACCACACATCAATGCACCAGGCACCACATGGTGCCTGGCGCACTGTGCATGGATGTGCATAAAGTGCCTTTTTCTACTTTGGCTTGTGCTACGGCCCTTTTCCTAGGCTGCAGCACAAGCCGCAGTAGAAAAGAGCACTTTACGACCGCCTGCACAGTGGTGCTATCATAATTGGGCAGGTGGGAACACCGACTCAATGTCAGATGCTCACCTGCCCGATGCAATGGTGGTCGGCGGTCCGGCCTAAGTATATGCACCCTTTAGTATTTTAAGGGAATTGTCTCACTGATAATTTCTAAATAGGACAGATGACTGTGTGCACTGGGTACTTACCCATGTACGTGTGTATGATAAGCCACCAAAGCTGACCTAGCTATAATATTTTCAGCAGAGTATAAAGCCTGTGAGTAGTTTGACCTCTTTGGAGAGGTTTTGCATAGAGTGAACATTTAGTAGATACTATTTAATAATCTGTGTATATTCCTCATGAGAGTTTGGCTGTCTTCAAACAGTGTGATACAGAGTAAACTCTCTGTATACGGTACACATTGTTTACAGTTCCAACTTTTCTACTCATGCCCAGTTTATTTCTCACGACAGAACTGAGAAGGGATGGATACAGACTCAAGGGCGTCCGTGGTAGGGCACTACTTATGTAAGGTTTATAGTGGATCATCAGGAGTACAGTAAAAACGAAAATAAAAATTATTGAATCACAAACAAAATCATTGGTCTAGTATTGCTGTACTTACTTGTTTCAACACATGAACATCATGAATTACATGTGATTCAACCTGACTGTCCATGTTGGAATGCGCTGCAATTTTTGAGGATGATGTAATAACAATTTATCAGCAATTTCTTTATGGAGTCCCAATTGGTTACCAGAGTTTGGAATGTTTTGAGGCATGACTATGCTGTAAACATGAATGAAAAATAATACCAGATGAACTCACGATGCAACGTTTCCTACACTTACCTTGTCATTGATTTTCTTATCTTGCTTTACCTTGGAGGTTTTGTGTGGTATCCTATAAATTGAATGTGACCTGAAGAAGCGGGTATTCCACGAAACACGTGTTGGCTACTTCAGTGTCATGGCTACTTTCGATATTGTATACAATTACTAAACTCTGTTATTTGTATGTCACTTTGGTCTACAAAATCAATTAATAAATCAATCAAACAGGCGTTTGTTGAGCGCGACTACTCACCCGTAAGGGTCTCAAGGCGCTGGGGGTGGGAGGTATCAAGGATTCATTATTCTCATATAAAGAATTCTGTAATTGATATAGCCTTAAACGGATGCATATCATGTGATGTGTGAATCTTTTACTATCATGATATTCATGTGTTAAAACAAGTAAATACAGCAATACTAGATCAATGATTTAGTTTGATATTTAATAATTTTTATTTTGTTGTTCCTGTTCTCCCCAGGATCCACTATAAAGCTTATGTAACATTTTTCAGCTGGATAAAATGACATTTGTGGGTGAGACTAGCTCAGGACCATTTCTCAATTTATTCACTCTCTCAACTTTACACTTTACTTATGTAATTATGTAACAGGGGTTGAGAGTCTGAAGGAAGATGTTTTTCTCTGTGCAGTTGTATGTAGATTGAACACTGTGTGCTGTAGATGTTACCCATCTATCTTTTGTTGATTGTCACCATGAGCTCGGTTACCCTTGAAGTGTATGGTATAGCATCAATGTTGCACCAAAAAAAGCAATGTTTAAAAATCTATTAGTTTATGATACATAGAATAAACGCAAAGATTACACAAAAGCTATTATTTAATCAAAGAATATAAACTGAATACATGGAAAACAAACATGCAAGTACATCTAATTAAAATTTAATAAATCAATTTATTTAATAATATAACATATATACATATTCATACACCTCCACCCATTCCCACACAAAACAAACAATCCACCAACAAATCAAAACAAAAAAATGAAAAATAGATAAATAGATAAATAATTAACAATGAATTAACACTAGAATAATAATTATTTATAACACACAAACTAATATAACATTAAAAAATATCCCCCAAAAATATTTTATAGAATGTTTATACACTGTTATTAAATAAACAAATGTAAAACTTAGAGGCCTATTATGAGTTCAGTGGTCTTACCACCATACTGCGGCGGCGGCAGTCCAAAGAAGACCGCCGCAGCAGCGGTCTCCCACCAGCTATATTGCAATGCTCCTGCTGGACCTGCAGCAGTGTTCCTGATGGCGGTTTGGATTTTTTCATATGTATCGATGTAAATATATATATATTTTGACTGCAGCGTACACATATGCATGACACGTGAAAAAATACCTATTACAAGTACTTTCCCATTGCTGGAGTCTGGACCATGTGTTCCCAGTCCAGTCAATGGGTAAATACTGCAAAACGACCATATCTGGATTTCGGTGCCAACAGGGTCGTTTTCTTCAGAGTCATGATGCTGCTGCGAAGGGGGGACCTGGAGAAAGGGATCCACATTGGAGACTGAAGGGAAGAAAAAGAAATGGGTGAGTATGCACCCCAAATCCTTCGATTCCGCCAACTCGAAGCAGGCGGTCCCACTGCCACGGTCGGCTCGTCGGAAACCCAACTCATAATTCGGACGGTGGTGAAACCAAACTTCTCTGTACTGCCCTGTGGCAGCTGCTTTCCCCGACCGATGGCGTGGTGGTCGACAAATGGCTGTCGGAGTTGACAGTGTTCGGGCGGTCTTTCGAACAGCAATCCAACAACATCATAATAAGGCGGGCGGACCGCCTAGGAGTCGGCCGTGCATCCAACGCGGCGGTGGGACCGTAGAACTCGTAATCAAGCCCTTCGATTAAATATTTTTACCTGTAATACTTACATGTACAATTATTTCCCATGATACTTTGCATATCACAATCTTTTTGTAATGCTATCAAAGTAAAACAATACTTTTGAAACAATATTAAAGTCAAACTTCCACAGACAGCACATAAGAAATTTCAATATAGGTCTAGGGATTCTATGACAATAGGACTAGCATTTGACAGTAGTTCAGTGAGGCAGGAAAATTGACAAGACGTTGGAGGGGTAGAATGATGGAAGCATAGTAGAAAGATAAAAGAGGAGGGGTTAAATTGGCTTACTACAAACCTAAAATATTAACTCAACCACCGTTGTCTAAACAACTTCCCCTTTATTAAGAAAAGGTGACTTTTTAGGTCCTATTAACTAAGGTAAATGTATATTAGTAGATTTACTCATGGGTAAATGTATTCTTGCACTTAGGTGCAATTCTACATGCTTGTGCTATTCCCCATTTTCGAGTGTTCCTTTATAGTTAGGTGTAGAATCACATGCGCTCCACTCGCTAAAACAAGTATGGTGGAGACATCTATGAGACAATTTATGAGTGTAAGGTTACTACTAGTCACTTTTCACACATAGATGAAGATCACCACTGAGTCACAGATTTCCTCATGGTAAAGTATAGGGAAAATAATGATGCTTATGAATTTACTAAAACAAATACAAGAAATATGTTAATGTAAAATAAAATTGTAAATATATTTAAAATAATTAAATATAAAGTAGAACTAATATAATAAAATGTTACAGCACCTTAACACATCAAATTAAATTGTATTTAAATATTTGTTAAAAATATATTCTATAAATATTATTTTTAAATGAAACCTTAAAAAAATTCCGCCCACACTAGAATATTATTTTCTAATGAACATTTACTAAATGTAATTCAAATTTGTTTAATTAATTTAAGTTAATTTTAAATTTTTTAAGGTGAGTAAAGTTATTTTTTAAAAGTAGGTTAATTATTAATTTGATAAATTAGCAATTATTCAATATTTGATATAATTTGACTTTCCAACACAAAACAAAATTGTTCATATATCTAATATTAATGTGAAAATCAGAAAATTAATTTGGCATTCATTTTATGTTGAGTTTATTTGAAGTCCCTGCTTAATTATTTTCTATGGAAGTGTTACAGTACCTGTCAGTGGCCATGTGTGATGGCAGGCTTACTCCAAGGCTGAGGTGGAGTACATTTACAACTTTTTTGTCCTTTTGGACTTTGGTGTAATTTGTAAATAGCAAATGGCTAACTTGTTTGTGTGCAGGTTTGTATTAGCATACCACTCCATAAACCACACCTTACCCTCCCTAAACCCTTCCTTACTCCTCCCCAAACACCTATTTTTTATTAAAAATTCCTCATTTTCCAACAGCTCCCACGGTTCCTTCCACATTTGCTACAAAACAAAAATATACTTATGTGTGTGGAGATTTCCACCACCTTGGCAAACAATGATCTCTGCATAGAAAAGATAGGAGATGCTTATCCGGAGATTTTAGGTCATGAGCTAGTGAATAGCATTTTCTAGTACATGAGTAACACTACTGAAGTACTACTAAGTGTACTACAAAATGCAGTCTGTGAATAAACCCATTTATGTAGTAGTGTGCATGTTACTTCAACTTTTAAATAACTAACTAGAAGAGCAAGCTTTACAATTTTTCTTTGTTTATAATTCTGAAATGGAAAAAGTAAAATAATTCAAAATGGTAAATTCAAGTTGTATCGATAATTATTAGTCATATAATATTGCAATAACAACCCAAATTGCAGCTTCGAAAAACCAGCTCAGCAGCAGCCACTATATAATTAATCAACCGTTTACTAAAGTTCACATTCTAGTTACTGCAGTGTAATTATAAAATGAGAAAAATAATTGATGCATTTTGTCAATTTGCGTAGCTCCAGGTTCTTTTCAGAAGGTTATTTTCTGCTCAGGTGAAATAAGTTAAGACTGTTTAGGCAATTATCCTTTGACTTAGCAGTTTTAACTGCTGACTCTAATAAATGTATTTGATGGATTAATAGAAATTTAGAGGGATTTAAGAGTTCAGAATGGATTTCCTTGTAAGAATGTGCAGCGTTTTAGGCTTTCACATTGAAGTCAACCGAATATGTAGAAAGACAAAAATGTTATAACACAAATGTTTTTATTTTTTCACTTGTGCTTAGCTTATGATTTCTGACAACATCAATTAATAACATTAATACTTTAATCTTCAAGAAGAAAACACCCTACATTTCCCCCCACTCTGTTGATTTTTCGCAATGTATGACAGGGCTTTTGACCTCTGAGGAATCTTCACCCCTGCAAACCTGCTGATCTGACCTCTGGATTGTGCACCATTGCTAAATCAAAGCATACTTTTAATGCAACAAAGATAAAATGGCATCCTTGTCAATGCAGCCCCCTAGGTCCTCGTTATGAGTTTGGAGCGGAATGGGATGCTTGTTGTGGGAGTGAGGTGGAATCTCTTGTCTTAGCCTAAATCTAACAATTACAAGATTTGTCCTCGGAACATTTGTGATCCGCTGCGGTGCTGCCCGGTGCTGACCAGACCCAGAATGAGCACGTCTGGATACACAGTTGTATTTGCAATGGTCCGTGTCACTATCCACCCCCTCCCACCACGTTCAGAGTTAATACACCAGAAGGGATACCACTACTCATCATGAGGCTATTAGCCTAGAGAATAATGGCATGTCACATAGATATAGAGTCATATAGGTAAATATTAGGGGCCAGATTTATCAACACTATTAACACTAAACTCCGACTTACCAAGCCACCCAAGGCCACCTTGTTACCTTGTTTGGTAAATCTGGAGTAACGCAAGGCAGTGCACGTTGCTGCCTTGTGTTGCTCTGCTCCAGTGAGGCGTTCCATGGGTGGAGCGAGGGTGTTCCCACGCATCCACTAATGGATTTTGGCATATTTCCAGATCTACCAAGACCGGTAAACCTGGCTTCAAAATGCTATGCCTTCCCAGATGAGGCGTAACAAGGAGAAATATGTTTATTTCTCCTAGTTTTTTCCTCTTTCTACATGTGCTGTATTCTGCACATGCATAGAAAGAGGATAAAGCCTCAGAGGATTTTTTTTGTGGTGCAAGGTGTCCCTTCTTGCAAAAAAAAAATCCTTCCTGCAATGCAGGCACCCTTGCACCATGACGAAAGGGTGCCTGCGTTGGCACTAGGCAGCCAAAAGTGTGCCAGCTCAAGGAGAGGACAGAAATGCGCTATATAATGTTAAATATGGTGTATTCCTGCCCTTTCCCATTCATGCAGTGCAGTTAGATGTCTTGCTGCATTGTGTTGCATGAAATATTGATAGGTCTGCCCCTAAATGTTAGATTTCAACTTTTAATCACAATTGGATTTTTCTTGCTATAAATCTCAGTGTTGTAAGTGATAACATGAAGAGCTATTTACAGACCATATCATATCTGAATATCATGTTGTTTTTCCTTTTCACAGTTAAATTTAAAAAATGATTGTATAAACCTTTTTATGTTGAATTTACAGAGACCATTTTGTATTTTTAAGCACTGTTAATGATAGCTGTTCTTAAAACCCAATTCAATCTCACTCAAGGTATCTACCTCGAAGGTATCGAAGGCTGAGTTGCCCATGCTATGATTCACAATCATGACGTGTAAATCACATGAAATGTCAAAAGGGACTTCTTAACTTAGTAAGTATTTTGGACATGGGACAAATATCACATGGTCATCTGTATTCTACTATCTCATATTGATAAAATAATGATCTGTTTAATCTGTGGGAGTTACAGACTTAAATGTTGCCAACACAAAAAGTTAATGTCACATGCTGGAAAAACACTCTTTTGTTAAAAAAGTGTTGATGACATTAGAAAGGAAGTGTAAGCAATGAAATTAGGTGATCTGAAATCTAAGAGTGATAACATTTTGAACAGCAGTATCCAAAGATATAAAAAAAGATTTCAGATTTGACCAATTTCATCCTTACCTTCAGGGGAGAAAATGTATATTTGCAAGAAGATATGATTAAATTCATATGTCTAACCCTAACCCATCTTCCCCTCCATTGAATGTGTAGAATTGCAGCATTAATCAGGAGACCTCCTGTGGTTTTCCAGTGAAATCAGTTTTTTTAGATGAAGTCCCCGATTTCAGGCTGGGAAACTGAGAAATGACATAGATGACAATATTTCAGCCAGACACACAGGGGTCAATGTCGGTACATTTGAAACAGCACATGTAGCTTGGAAAAGGATGGTCACTTTATCTGCAACCTCACAACTCCATTAGAGACCACATGGAATCACAAACCAAACTTTTTCATCAAGAACTGTGACCTTATTCTCCAACGAATAAGGTTGCATTTGCCAATTTAAGTGCTGACGTGCCTTAATTTGTCAAATTGTTTATTCTGTTTACTGGTCCTCCTACTAATGTCCCCCCACTCTTACAGATAATTTTGTGTTCCCTAGAATGAAACAAACGTGTTCAGTATTTGGGCACTGTGTACATTCAAAATCATTGTGTTTCCCTTGATTGAATTCATTAAATTATTATTTAGTCTCAGTGTAGTAAGTTATATCGGGAAGAGCTATAGACAGACCTTATCATATGTGAATATATTTTTGTTTTTCCTTTTCACAGTTAAATTGAACATATGGTCATGTGAACTTGTTTATGTTGAATTTGCTATGACAGTTTTGGGTTTCTAACCACTGTTAATGATAGCTGTTCTTAAAACCCAATTCAATCTCACTCAAGGTATTTACCTCGAAAGTATCAAATGCTGAGTTCGCCATGCTGTGATTCACAACCATGTCATGTAAATCACATGAAATGTCAGAAGGGAGCACTTAACTTAGGGGGTCATTAGGATGGCGGACGGGCTTGATTCCGTCCGCCATCCTGGTGTAAACCAGGACTGTCCGCCATGCATGCGGCGGTCCCGCACACCCGATCACGATGCGATGGCCACCATGGCGGTCGGATCTTGATCATTAACATTGCGGCGGGTGCTGCTGAATGCAGCACCCGCTGGAATGTCAATATGCCATGTACTGCATTTCACAACACTACGTGGCAGGCACCACGTGGTGCCTGCCACGTAGTGCTGTGAAATGTAGGGGGTACCATGGGTACCCCCAAGTGCACCCTCCCCTCCCCCAACACAAGGGGAGCCCGCTAGAGGCCCCCATCACTGATCCCCACCACCCTTTCTATGGCGGCATCGCAATCGGAATCGGCCCCTTAGTAAGTATTTTGGACATGGATATTACAAGGTCATCTGTATTTTGTTATCTATGTTGATAAAATAATGAACTGTTTAATCCATGGGAGTTACAGACTTAAGTGATACCAACACAAAAAGTTACTGTTATATGCTGGGAAAACTGCCTTTATTAAAAAAGTATTGATGACATTAGGAAGGTAGAGAAAGTAAAGAAATTAGGTGATCTGCAATCTAAGAATGATAATATTTCGAGCTGCAATATCCAAAGATATAAAAGAAGTAAATTCAGAAGTGACCAATTTCATCCTTACCTTCAAGGGAGAACATTTATATTAGCAAGAGATATGATTAAATTCTATAACAGGAACATATTCATATGTCTAACCCTAACCCATCTTCTCCTTCACTGAATGTGGAGATTAGCAGCATTGATCAGGAGACGTCGTCTGATTTCCCAATGAAAATCCTTTTTTTTAGATGATGTCCCCGATTTCAGGCTGAGAAACAGAGAAACTACATAAATTGCAATATTTGAGCAAGACACAGGGCCACAGAGGGTATATTTGAAACAGCACCTGTAGCTTGGAAAATGATGGTCACTCTTTCTGCATCCTCACAACTCCTGCAGAGACCAACTTAGAACACAGACCAAACTTTTTCATCAAATCTCTGGCCTTGTTGTTCAACAAATAAGGTTGCATTTGCCAATTGAAATACTGATTTGTTTAAATGTGTCAGATTGTTTATTGTGTTTTCTGGTCCTCCTCTTAATGTCCACCCCCACTCTTACAGATAACTCTGCGTTCCCTAGAACTAAACAAAAGTTCTATATATGGGTACTGTGTACATTCAAAATAATTTTTTTGCTTGAATTACTTAAATTATATTTAAATACCAGGTAGGCATTCTTTTGGTACAAAGGCCCGGATGTACTAAGAATTGATTTACAAAAAGAGGTTGCAATTTGGGCATGGATTTCTGAAGATCAATTCTAATTTTGCGAATTGACCTGTCTATTATTAGCTAGGTTTGCACAATAACCATTAAAAATGGATTGCAATTCGACCTACCTCATTACTATTCACGAAGTGTGTCTCACAATTTGCAACTCAATCAGATTAGATGTCATCACAGGAATTGTGGCCTACTGGGGACAGCAGACCACCATGACTGTTGTTGGAAATTGAGTTACTGGTTGACTGGGGTGTGAGCCCTGGTCAAGCAGCAACCACAGTCCTAGTTAGGGTAAGGCACATGCAAACCCTGAATTAACCTGTGCTCATACCCCTGGTAGCTTGGCACAGAGCAGTCAGGCTTAACTTAGAGGCAATGTGTGAAATATTTGTGCAACACTTTGAACAGTAAAACTGTGAAAACACCACACAAAAAGTATCCCACACCAGGTTACAAAAATAGAGTTGACTTTATGAAATAAAACAAGCCCAAAATGACAAAAATCCAATCTGTAGAAGCAGAGTTATAATTTTTAAAGAATAAACTGTAAAATAGTGCCCAAAAGCATAAAGATCCACCAATGGCTATCTGGCCGTGCAGGACCGGGTCAAAGTCAAAAGCTCAGGCCCACCATGATGAAGCATGGGTCAGATACAGTCCCAGATTAGTCCAGCGGAATGCTTGCCTACTCAAGTTTTGTGCCAAGAGTCCAATTTGCATTGGTGAGGATCACAGGGAGCAAGGCCAGGCGTCACTGAGGGGTGGGCTGGAGCTTCGTGGTGGTGGTCCTCCGCAGGTAATCAATGCTTGCTGTGTGAAGAGATAGGCTGGCAGCGGCTCATGTTGAATTTTGATGCAAGTGGTGTGGTTCCGGTGTGAACTGGCCCATTTGCCATCATGAAGAGCCCCAAAGCTTAATTTAAAAGCCCATGAGCCACACCAAAGGTCCAGGACCTGAGAGGGACCACTTGGGAGTCAGGAAGTCGCTGAAGCTAGGTCCAGTAGATGGTTGGGGAGCCTTATGTGTCCCTGAGACCCAGATCAGGAAGCCAGCAGACTAGCCCTTTGCGTCACGCTAGAGTCCTGGGTTCAAGATAAAGTTGCAGCCCCAGTTCTTTTTCCCCAGGCAAGAGAGCAACAGGCCAGCACAGCAGGGCACCAGTTCTTTGAGAGCAGCAGTCCAGCAGAGGGGCAGTCCTTGTAGCAGCACACCTGCCTGAGGTCCTTCTTTTATACACTGGTGCCCTGGTTCTGCAAGGTAGGAGAAGCTTCTAGACAGTGGCTTTGAAATGCATGGAATTTCTTGCCTCCCAAGCCCTGGCTCCAAACTAAATAGGCTGTGCGGAGACAGGACACCGCCTATCCAGGTGTAAGTGAGGCTGGGCCTAGCTCCTACCTCCCATTCTGTCAGTGATGGCCCATCCAGTCACACCTAAGCTCCCATTGTGTGTGGCTGTCTTGGATGAATACACAAAGCCCAACTGTCAACTACACCCAGTCATGTGACCCAAAACAGACTACAGACACAAAAGGGCAAAGAGAAAGGAAAATGCAAACTTACTAAAAGTGGCATTTTCAAAATTGTAATTTAAAATCCAACTTTGTCTTAAGTTAGGGTTTTATATTCCAATCCCAGAGACAACAAACATGAACTGGTTATCTCTTACCATTTGGAAATTACACTTATAAAATGTAATAAGGCAACTTCAATGTTATCCTATGGGAGAGATAGGCCTCACAGTAGTGAACAATGAATTTGGGTGTTTTTCACTACCAGGACATGTAAAACTTAAAACCTTTTGAGTATACAGCACGCTACCCTATGGGCTACCTAGGGCCTATCATAGGGGTGACTTATATGTAATAAAAGGGGAGCTTAAGGCTTGGCAACAGGGCTTTAATGCCAAGTTGACATGGCAGATTAAAACTACACACATATGCTCTACAATGGCAGGCCTGAGACATGTTTAAAGGGCTACTTAAGTGGGTGGCACAAGCAGTGCTGCAGGCCCCCTCATAGCAATTAATTTACAGGCCCTGGGCACATGTAGTGAACTTTACTAGAGACATATAAGTAAATCAAACATGCTAATTGGGTGTAAGCCACTGTCACATGTTTTAGGGGAGTGACCCAATCACAATATCCCTGGTTAGCAGGGTGGATTTGAGCATGCTTCTGTCTGTATGGTCCTGGCTCATTCTCCATTTGCACTGCAGTTGTTTGCAGTGGCATTTCATCAATCTAAGTTCCTCCATGTACCAACTGACCTGGTGTCTAAATCTTATTGTATTGTTGTGTTTGAGGGGGGCAAGGAGTCGGAGCAGGATGCAATCCAATTGTTGAAATTCTTGATGGCTTTGTGGAGGCTGTTGCTGTGTTCCTGTTGGTGCATATTGAGAGTTCTTGTCAGAGATGCAGTTCCAGTTTTGGCTGGCTTGTTTAGCAGTGGTTCATGTCCATTGGACCGTGGTGGGGATGCTGAACTTGACATGGGTGTGGTCTGTCAAGGAGACTGGTGTGGGGTTGCTGACTCTGATATTGTCGAAAATGGTGAAAATGGGGTCCAGGAGATGTCTGTTAACATGGGTAGGTTCTTTATTTGTTAGGAGAGGCCCTGGGTTCCTAGGTCTTCGACGAGTGTTTTTACAGGTGGGGTCGGCATGGTCTTCCCGATAAAAGTTCAGGTCTCCGGGTAGGATGTCATTGCTAGCGTCAAGGGCATGTAGTGCGACTGAGTCCGGGGTTGTGTCTATGAAGTTGCTGCACAGACCCGGTGGTCTGCAGATGAGAGTGCAACATTGGAGGAAGTTGGCCGTGACAATGAACAAGAGCAACAGGTGTTCAATGTTGAATCATGATGTGTCTGTGGAGGTGGTAAAGCTGATGGTGTTCTTGTGAATGATGGGGATTTTGCCTCCAGGCTTATGAAGTTTGTCTTGCCAGGCAATCTTGTAGTCGGGGGGTTGGCTGTGACAATGTCATGGGATGTAGGGTTCAGCCAGGTTTTTGTGAGGAAATGTAGGTTCAGGGGTGTTGTCATGAAGCAGGTCCCAGATCTCGGTGTTGTGTTTAGTGAGTGAACGGTTGTTTAGGAGCATGCATGCATGTGCAGAGTATGGTGTGGGTGGTTGCAAATCTGTGTGAGTGCGAGAGAGTGTGATGTTGGTTTCTGTGGGTGCAGTCAGTGTTGGTTGTGCATAAGTGTATGAAAGCCACCAGGAAGCACAGAAGAATGCTCCCTTGGCATTCTGTGGTGTGAAGATGCAGCAACGTGTGGAGCAGTGGCCGGGGATGAGGGCACAGAGGGTAGCAGCAGGTTAGTGGTAGGAGGAGGGAGGACCAGCGTTCCTGGTGCTGGGTGCAGTCCACGTTTAGACAGGTGCCTTTGGCATGCATTTGTATTGCCTAAGGCACAACCGCTGCACTTATCTGAGCAGCAGCAGCCATTAAGTAAGTCCTGAGGAAGGGGAGAAGTAGTGTCACTACCTGTGCAGAAGGAGGAGCAGAAATCCAGCGATGCCACTTCCTGAGCAGATGGATGATGGGATATCTAGCCATGTCACTTCCTGTGCAGATGGATGATGGGAAATCCAGTCATGCCAATTCCTATGTGGATGGATGATGGAAAGAGTCCTCCTGCTTGGATTCTTCTTTTAAATACAGTTTTGGTGGGAAATCCGTAATGTCACTTCCTGTGCAGATGGACGATGAGAAAACCAGTGATGTCCCTTCCTATGCAGATGGATGATGGAAAAATTCAGCGATTTCACTTCCTGTGAAGATGGATGATGGAAAACCTCAAGAAAAAGATATCTGTCACAGAACCAACAGCAAGCAAGAAGCTATCTGTAGCGCCAACTGACTGGAGGAATTATTTCTGTGGTTTCAAAACCTGAATTAGAATAAATTTCATGTAGCATACTTTTTTGCAGCTGTATCATTACAATTGGTGTGGGTTCTGTTGGTGGTTCATAACAAGCCACTGTTGCAAAGTTTGCAATTGTTGACATTACAGCATCAGATTCAGTTGTTGAAACTGATACCTGTATGTCACCATTTGATTAATCATTTGATCAATTAGTTGCCATTTGGTGTAAAGCTGGAGACACAGCAGTCTCATCAATCCCAAGAATGGAGTTGATGATTCCATAGTGGTTGTACTCTTCTTGGGATAGTCCCTCCAGAAAAAGGGAGATGGTGTGTTGATCTACTCCAGAGCTACCTTGGTGTCATTGGAGGTGAGCTGAACAAAATGGGCCACATAATGCTTTTCGACGTTATCGATCAACACTTTCCTGTTTTTCTTAACACCAAGAAGTTGCGGCAAAATTACTTTCCAAGTGCCTTCTACTCCAAGGTTTGGAACATGTACTCTCTACAGTGGTCCAAAGACTTGCTTATCAGGGATCTTTTCCTGAACTACCTCTCCCATTGTGGGGATCCACCCGTCAGCAGCTTTAATAACTTTATCTTCAGTGGTGGCAGACTAAGAGTACTTCACATTGGACAATTTAGTTCTAGTTCCTTGAACAGTCTGAACAGATTGAACCCTGAAAGAAGGGTCAGGCGCTTTGAGTTTTGAGTCTGCCACCTTTCCAGGGAAATCTAGATCATGCACATACATTTGCACTCCAAAGAGTAATTCATATGGGGTGTGACCACATAATACTTATCTAGGCAAATCATTTAATGCTCTCTGAACCCCACACAGGCTATATAGCCATGTCAATCCTGTATCCAATACCCTTGCAGTCAGGGCTTGTTTACGTGTGCCGTAAGCTCACATTTATGATGGTTGTGCAATCAATTGATCAATCTGGATTTGTATAGCATGGCTAATCACCAGTGAGGGCATCCAGGCGCAGCTGATGGCAGTGCAAGTGATTTTTTATGTCACTGTAAACTTACTTTCCTTTTAAATATCAATGTCACCCCTATGTAGGACTTTTGGTCCACAAGGCAGGGTGCATGGTATTTAAACGTAGGACATGTATAAATGTATTATAAACATACAGTGACCAACATCCAAAAGCTAATTTTCACTGTGGCAGTCCTAGCTGCCCTATATACTAGAGTACAGATCAAAATCCTAATACTGTATATCGGAAATGGGACTATCTAGGAAAATAATTAAACAACTAATAATTAACTACTTGTTACCTCCAGTAAGCCCCACACAGTGGGATTGCTGAGAGGTGGACACAGGCCACGCCCCCTTTCTCCACCACTCTGCAAACGCACCTCCTGGCGCACTGTTGGTTGGAGTACCCTTGCCTCCTGAGGGTCCCTGTGGACCAACTAGCCCTCCTGTTACCTCTAGTAAGCCCCACACAGCTGGATTTCTGAGAGTGGTCAGAGGCCACGCCCCCTTTTTACACCACTCTGCAAACGCGCCTCCAATTCCATGGTGAAGCCTGCTCCCCATAGTCAAAGGAGCCCAATTCAAACTCCTCACCCACACCTCAACAATCGCATCTACTTTCACAAACCTTCCAGACACCTCAGCGCATCAAAATCCTACTTGCACACATCCCACACACATGGAAAACCAATTACGGTAGTCAACTCTTCTTCTACATTGCTTCTTAAGCGTGGAACCACCTACCACTACACATAAGAGCCTCCTCCTTACTTCTTGAATTCTGCAAGAAGCTGAAGTCCTGGCTTTTTGAGTAGTCCCACTATGCCCTAGAGTTTTTTTAGACTCACCTGCTCAGCACCAGGATACCCTCCCGGTTAATAGTGTGCTCTACAAACATTCATAACATAACCATCAATCAATCAGGATTTATAAAGCGTGGCTAATCACCCAATAAGGTATCAAGACACTTTCAGGTCCCGGAGGCTTATTTGAATAGCCAGGTCTTGAGGGCCATTCGGAATTCCGGAAGTGAGGTGATGGTCCGGAGTTGCAAAGGGTGGCTGTTTCAGGTCTAGGTGGGAGAGGCAGTTTGGGAAACAATCCCTGATAAGCATAACATAAAACTGTGCTGCTTCCTGCAGTTCAGGAATTGCAACCAAATTCTTCTTCTCACAGAGCACAAAGAGAATATCACTGCAATCCGGTGCTGGACAGTGTTATATGGGAAACGGCTCCTTATCAAATTATGGATGCAACAGAAATTATTCAAATCCCTTATGTCTTAAAAATCTCCTGAGATAACAATATAATTCCTGGCCCTTCTGCAAATTCATGTAAGACAAATACTGTTAAATAATTAATGAATGGTTTGAATTCCTATGCCTCACTGGATAATGAAGATCCCTGTTTAAACACAGAAAATCATCAAGAGCTGTTTCCCATCACTATGGATAACATGACATTCATCTATTCAACAGCCCTAAAGAGATATATAATTGCACACAGTGGGGCATTTTTGGACTCTTCCCATAAATAGTCTTAAAAACTTCCAAAGGTAGTTTCCCTATTTGATGTCCGGTCCAAAAAAATCTGCTGTGTATTATTCTTGCAAACCAGAAAAATTGGAAATGATCCTGATAATAAATCACAGGGTCATTTATTTCACACAGTTTACTGATTCATTTGCAGAAGAAGGTTATGCATATTGAAACTAAAGTATAAATGAGAAATAGTGTATTGGGGCTAGGTTTTGGTAAATGAAGGGCACTGAGACCTTGATTAGAGCATGCATGATTCCCAGAGAAATAATATTTCAACGCAAGACAATGCAGCAGACAATGTCCATGAGATTTGCATTTTAAGGATCTAAAGGCTTCATCAATTTCAAAGATGAATTTGACATATTTTACAGATTGAAAATGGGGTGAAAATATTACCGATAATGATTTAACTAAAATGGGGCAGGAAGAGACATATAACTCATCTATGGTTGGTTCAGATGGAATAGCTACGTAGCCAATAGATATTGATATAAGTATGCACAGAAGTCTATCCAAAGCTGCTGGTCCACTGGCAAACAGACCAGAACATCGATATACAATATATTCCTCTATGATTGTAACTATGTAACTGTGTTGATTGTTGGCGAATTGTGCCAGAGATGGCTGTCTCATTCCAGCATGAATGTCATGAAAGAGCACTTGTCAATGCTTAATGAGGACATAGAGTTAAGTAATTTTGTTCATGAACCACATCGCGTAAAAATATGAAATGTGCTGCTATAAAAGAAGAGCAGATTTATTCTGAAAGGTAAGAGTCAGAAAAATATGAGAAACTGACACAGAAATAATGCAGAGCGCATTCAAAATTATCAACAATGGTTTTCAAACACTTTTAAAAAGCATGTACCCAATCTCAGCCATTATCTCTTCTGCTCGCATTTTATAAAAAGATTATTTGAATCTCTTGCAACAAGGACATGCTCAAATTTGGGCAGTAACACAATTGAACTAAGCAGTGCAAAGTCTGAAAATGAATAAAGTGCTCATAAATGAATCAGTCATGATTTTCCCCTATACTTTGTCCTCAAAACACCAATAGCAAAGGAGGCATAGCACAATTTTTTATCGATAGAACAGATAAAGAGAACTCGATTTTCTGTATCAGAAGATCACCATCTACGTGGTTCCTAAATGGAGTAATCTCCTTGACAATCACTGCTTTTCATTTATATGATTGTCTAAGATACACATCCTTGGGTTGGTATGAAAAAATACATAGTCTATCACTTCTTGAATTACATCTCAAATTAAATAAACATTATTTTACTAATTTAATCTTATTCTGAGATGGTAGCATATCTTCAATTAGCATTTTCGAAAAACACCAGAAATGTCATCTGTTTAAAATAAAAGGCCTTTACTTTGTCTTCATGTGAAGGTTCAATTCTTCTTCTTCATAGATTTCTGACTCTGTGTTTCTAGCATTAAAACTTGAGGAGAGTGACCAATTGGTGTTTAAGAGGGATAAAGTTGTGTCTACTGTTTTTGAAAAATGAGCATGAGCTACAGGTATAATCAATTCAACATTTTTCTGTGTGGCCTAATCTAGTAAATTATTCAGGAATATCAGTGTCTAACACAGACCTCAGCTAGGTGTGGACTAAGTACAGGCCAAACGTCCTAAAAATTAGAATTTCGATAACTTAATGGTGATCTCAGCCATGTAATGAACATAAAACTTGTGAAACCATGCAACATACTTGTGGATTGGTATTTCAAAACATTTGCAGAGTTGCATATTACCAATCGACTTGTTAGTCTTTACGACATGGGATAAAAGATATGAAATAACAAATTCTATCAATTTATTCTTGGTACTAATTTAATGCTTCACCTTTAATATAAATCCATTTGATGGTTACATTTTAACAACTCTGTCAAAAGTAAAAATCCCTTTGGACTCTTTTAAAACATACAATAATCCCTACTAGCATACAATCACAATTCATTCACCAGCACCCATCAGAAACCAAAAACATAATACAAAGACTGTCATGTATTTCTTATTTATTTGGGTCTTTTCAATTTCAAGTATCAAACGTTATTCATACAAACACATATATTTCATCAATTCATATATATTAAAAGCATTTCATACACATTTAAAAAGGGAGAATTTTTTGTCATACTCTAAAAACCATCAAAAACCCGATAGGCACCCCTATGTGTGGGGAGTTCTTTATGTGGTGGTTCTTTGTCCCCTGGAAGTTTGTATATCACGGATGTTTACGGTCTCGAGTTTTTGCTCCGATTTTGAACCACAATTTAAGTGCGTGTGTGGTTCGGTAAATGAATATTAGCGCGGTTTACATTTTATCTCCGTGGCAGTAAGCAATACACGGGGTGTTATCGTCCTGAGTTTTGGTCTGCTCTTGAAGTATGACAGAAGTGCGAAGTTGGGGCATATGAATATCAGCGCTTTTTACATAAATCTCCCCTTGATATATAATATAAAATATAAGGCAGAGTGAGGTTAGCGTGGGATTGTGTTTATGAAGAGCTGTTTAGCTCCTATTTAGATGACCTTTAGACTTAATACACCTAATTTATGTGGTCCTTTCTATTGTACAGGCAGTGTGCTTGGAGACGCTGAATGCACCAATTTACAAAGGGTTGTTTTTCTCGTCTTTCTCGAAGTCCATAAACTTTCTTTAGAGGATCCGAAGGTTCGAGGGCCACAGCTCCGGTGGCCAAGGATATTCGGTTTTTTAGATACAGGTACAATCGGTATACTTTGTTGATGACAATCCTACAATGAGATGTTAATGTAAGACAATATTAAATATTTGTTTGTACGTTTTTTTAGATGCAGTATAACCAGTGAGGTTGTGGTCCCTGGGCATCGTCCTATTCTGATCGCTTTTTTAAGAAACTGACAGAGTGTGGGGGAAAACATTTTTTAAGGTAGCTTTGCAAACTTAAATGTTTTTGGGCATTTATTATTAGTGATTTAAGACTTTAGAGATCAAGGAATGGACAACAATAACTTGTGCCTTCCGCCATTATGTGCTATATATTTTTCAGGGAACATGTATATGTCCTTATCCTGAGTAATAATATTGCGGCTCATCTGATAAAGGAAGCCGTCATTGGGGAGGCGAGATATTTCTTTCTTCAGCTGATTGTGCATCGGGTGGGTAATACCCTTGATCTTATTATAATAGAGAGAGAATGTGTAAAGTTGAGAGTGGTTTGAGTTGGTTCTTCCAGTGGGGAGGACGAATAACTGAGAAGGCACCGTGTGTGGAACCAAGATTATAATATGAAGCACTTGTTGCATGGTATAAAATATGTTATAATGTTCAGATAATGATGCCATGAATATTTTAAATTGTAATATGAGGTTTATGCAAATGAGTAGTAATAGTTTTTTAATATGGAACTTATACAAAAAGTTTTTATTAAAGTTTGTTTATCAATGTTTTTTAGATCAATATTGTGGGAGACATTGAACAATAGTTTTTTAGCCTGAAGAAGGTGGTGAATATAATGAGACCACCGAAACGCGTCAGCTTTGTTGAAGAAAACACCCAAGTAACACCAAGTCTAAACAGGAGTAAAGGAATCCTTTGTATCATCAAAATTAGGATTTCAGCAACAAAAATTCCTATGTACTTGGAGTGTTTTCCCAATATATCGGGTTTTTGATGGTTTTTAGAGTATGACAAAAAATTCTCCCTTTTTAAATGTGTATGAAATGCTTTTAATATATATGAATTGATGAAATATATGTGTTTGTATGAATAACTTTTGATACTTGAAATTGAAAAGACCCAAATAAATAAGAAATACTTGACAGTCTTTATATTATGTTTTTGGTTTCTGATGGGTGCTGGTGAATGAATTGTGATTGTATGCTAGTAGGGATTATTGTATGTTTTAAAAGAGTCCAAAGGGATTTTTACTTTTGACAGAAGTGTCTATTTTTGGTGTCCTGTCCCTTTGGTGTAGTAGGACCCCTCTCTTTTATTTTGGTACATTTTAACAACTGCATCTTAAAATTGATATGAAATTCCTATGATTAAATATCTTTATGTCTCCTCTATCCTTCCGAGATTATCTCATGTCACATGGAATAACTTCATAGCCATGAAATTAGATCTATTCTGTGGCTTTGAGTCCTATAAAAGTATAATGACAACTAGTTCCATGAAACTCATAGAATCCTGATCCTCCAAAATCTTTTTTACTATCTATATTCTTGGAAATTATGAGCAATGTCAAATAAGCCTTGGATCCTATACCAATAGTGATCTGCCTGCAAGGCTCTAAAGATCCATGAACATTTTGAATTCACAGTAAGATATTAATTTATATTCTTGTTGTTACAATCCACTGCCTTAATTGTAAAATATTTAGATGTTTCTGATTTAACACCATAAACTCCATATTTATAATCTCTCCCTCAACAATCCTAATCATTGGGTACCTTATTGGTTTATTGTCTATGCTCACATTTCCATTTTTCTCATTATAGTACATACTTCAACTACCTCACATTCATATTTCCTTATTCTAGGTTTACCTATTCGCAGCAGAGGTAAATTTTACTTAAGTTAGTACATTGACGACCATGATCAGTAGCCCTCTATATAACCCATAATATAATGTTTACTATGTTTTGAGGAAAATACTACCAAGGTAATTTGTCATGCATTATTTAGATTCAGTTCAATACCATGAACATAAATTAAACTTTTGATTCTTACAGTACTTGACTGTAGAATCAGTTGTAACATTCTCCAATTTGTTAAATAATTCGATAGCGTCACAATATACTGGCCACACTCTAAAGAATAACTCTACAAAACATAATGAATGGTACTCAGTTGAATGTAAACTATTAGTTAACACCCCAGCTTCATACAACAGTTTTTCTGCTGGTATTGATTGCCTCTTGCTACTAGTTTTTGCTGAACTAATTGATGACTGTCTCTTGCTGGGCTCCCTGTGCTTCCTCTGATTAATCTCTCTCTCTCTAATAACATCTTGTGTGTATTTTAGAAGACTTTTCCCCAAGATTCCCTTTATCTTTACCTTTCTTTTTCTTTTTTTACTTTAATTTACTCTGTCATTACCATTGCCTTTAGTGATATAATAACTAATATCACCATATGTCATGATCTTTTTCATTTTCTTTCTCTCTCTTCCTTTGCTGGAAGCAGAGATTTCATGAGCTCATTAGCCCTCTTTCTTGATTCATTCTTCAGAGGAATAAAGGCATTTACAATATTACTCTTCCTGGCATATCATTCTCATCCTGATTATTAAAGGCAGCTTTTTCATGGAGTTTCAATCTCGAATAATTTTCCAAATGTATCTCCATGTGAGGGCTTTCTGCTGTTAAATTGCTAGTTTCTAACTTTAAGGGATCACTGGCATGGAGACCTTTCCTTGCATCATTTTGAGTAGCACCCTCACTGAATTGCCATGTTTTACATTACTTGCACATGACACACTCCTGGAATCAACTCTACCAGTAATGACCAAAGATGTAGGCTCAATCATTGTAGCTTCAAAGGAAACTGGATTTGCAGTACAGGGAACATTTGCAGTATTAGATTTGTTGGACTTGGCCCTTTTTGCAGGGTCATCCCTAAACTTTTTGCCTTTCTCCTAGCCATTTTTCTGACATGGTGTTGGTGGTTTTAGGATTCTGGGCACTTTAGCACTTCTGTTCAGTGTAAAGTGCGTGTGCTCTCTCTGATAAATATGGTAAGATTGGTCTAGACCTGTTTGGCCTATTTAATTTACCTGTCAGTCCCTTGTAAAGTGGTATCCAATGTACCCAGGGCTGGTAAATTAAATGCTACTGGCGGGCTTGCAGCGCTGATTGTGCCACACACCAAAGTAGCCTTTCAAACCTAACTCAGGCCTCTGCCATTGCAGGGCCTGTGCGTGCAGTGTTACTGCCGCTGTGACGTGGCACCTAAAGTGTGTGCCATGTCCGTGACCCCCCTGTTACTACATGTCAGTCACCCCTAAGGTAGGCCCCAGCTAGCCCTATGGGCAGGGTGCATTGTAGGTAAAAGATAGGACATGTACCTTAAGTGTGTGGCATGTCCTGGTAGTGACAAACAGCCATTTTGGTTTCTCACTACTGTGGGGCTGCCCTCCCATAGGAATGCATTGGGGATTCCCTGATAAGTGTTTCAGTGGTAATTCCTGATATGAGAGGCGCAGCGTGGTCAAGTTTGGTATATTGTCTGGATTCACCAGTAAGGGTGGGATCCAGTGGTGGCAGCAATATGTAGTCCAGTGCAGGAAGTCCCATTCCCCGTTCCCAGAGTATGGTACCTGGTTCCCAGTTAGAGGGGGACAGGTTGAGATTCAGGGGCAGTAAGGAACTGTCTCACCAGTCTTGGGGGGGGTTTGTGGATGAATGTTGTGTTGCACTGGAAGATTGGATGATGGTTAGCATGACAAATGATTTTGAAGGGCTGTTCAATCTGTGTGTCAGAGAACACGTGTTCAGTAATTGTTTTCCGGGGTTGCGCCAACACCTGTTGGAGTGTGAGTTCTCTGATCCCAGGGAGCTTGCACGGGAGGCAGACCTCTGGCAGTGTGCTAGAGGGTCTGAAGAGGCATTGGGGAGTGATTCCAAAAGTAGTGGCTTGGGTATCTTCCGGTCCTGTGTGGTGGAAGAGGTTCAGTGTAGCCCAGCTAGGTCCCAGTGTAGTGAGAGGGGTGTAGGGGCTCACGTCCTGTCTCAGTGGAGAAGGAGTGAGTGTGGGACTGTGTGTCCCAAGGTGCCCGAAACCCAGTCTCAGGGCCTGGAGGGTTCCCTAAGGGAGCGCCAGGTCAGGGGCCTAGGCTGTACTTGTAGGCCATTTGAGGAGGATCTCCTAGTGTCAGGAGAACGTGGAGTGTCTGTAATCAGAGCTCCAGCGGTTCTGGTGTCTGGCGGTGCCGCTCCAGTTGGGAGGGTGCAGAAGTCCAGAGTGAGGAGTGAGAGGGGGATGTGTTCCCCAGTGGGAGAGCCAGTGGGTCAGGGACCAGCCAGAAGGGCTGAGTCTCCTAGAAGTGACCATGGTGACACCATTTCTGTCCTGGGGGATCTTCGCGCACTGTCAGATGGACAGGGATCGGGAGATCTGCGCCAGGTAGACTGTCACACAACACATTAGTCATGTGTTACCCTCGGGGGGACACTGTGTGCATCCCCAGAAGTCCTGGCGTGCCAGGCAAGTGCTCAGCCGCGGGGTTCAGCTCCAAGGTTGGGAGGCCAGGTTCAGGTTCAGCCTGACCTGGAGGGAAGGGCATCTGTAATCAGTGTCCTGACCGGTTTTTGGCTTCCAGGGGTACCGCTCCAAGGTGGGAGGGTGCAGAACTCTGGAAGGGGGTGCAGAGGGAGGGTGTCCTCACGTCTGACCCCGGTGCAACGTGAGGGTTTAGACCCTAGGTTGGGGGACTTGGAAACTTCGTGATCGAGGGGGAATCCCTGCCAAAGAGAACAGCTGAATAGACTTAGGAAAAGTGCCACCATTGCTGTGTGTCTGGGGGCTGACCTACAGTTTGCTGTTTCTGCTGAGGAAGAGGACTAAGGGACTTTGCTGTGTGCTGTGTCCCCCCTGCTTGAAGAGGAACTGTGCTGTGTGCTTTGTTTGTCTGAAGACAAGAGTCCCCGAGGGTCTGAGTGAGCTGGCCTCCTGTTAGGGAGTTTCAGCTGGTTGGAGAGTTGGGTTCTGAGGATGCCTCTCCAAGGAGGAGGGTACGGAACCCCAGAAGAAGAGGTAGGGGGAGGAGAGCCTCTCCCGTGACTTCTGGTCAGCCTGAGGGTGCGGACCCTAGGTTGGAGGATCAGTGGCAGTTTGGAACTGCCCTGATGGGAGGAAGAGTGGAGAATGGTCACTATGTGCCAGGGGCTACCGCCCCCCACTCTGTGGATTGGCAAGGACCTGTGACATCTGGGTGGCCTATGGCCTGGTCCTGGCCGTGGACAGCTAGGGAGTACCAGTGGGGTAGCCTAGTTGGTCCTGAGAGCTTTGACAGAGGGAACCATGTGTGTTCAGAGTGGCGTAGAACAGGAGGGTGTCCCTGCAGTTGCGGGCCCGCGTCCGTGTTCTATCGCCCAAGGCAGGGAAGCCCATCAAGGTGGTGATTGGTCTCCCCTGCGATTTGGCTGGAAGGGGGTTGTGTTGGACTTGGCCGTTTTTGCAGGGTCATCCCTAAACTTTTTGCCTTTCTCCTAGCCATTTTTCTGACATGGTGTTGGTGGTTTTAGGACTCTGGGCACTTTAGCACTGCTGTTCAGTGTAAAGTGCGTGTGCTCTCTCTGATAAATATGGTAAGATTGGTCTACCCCTGTTTGGCCTATTTAATTTACCTGTCAGTCCCTTGTAAAGTGGTATCCCATATACCCAGGGCTGGTAAAATAAATGCTACTGGCGGGCTTGCAGCGCTGATTGCGCCACCCACCAAAGTAGCCTTTCAAACCTAACTCAGGCCTCTGCCATTGCAGGGCCTGTGCGCGCAGTGTTACTGCCGCTGTGACGTGGCACCTAAAGTGTGTGCCATGTTCGTGACCCCCCTTTTACTACTTCAGTCACCCCTAAGGTAGGCCCTAGCTAGCCCTATGGGCAGGGTGCATTGTACGTAAAAGATAGGACATGTACCTTAAGTGTGTGACATGTCCTGGTAGTGACAAACAGCCATTTTGGTTTCTCACTACTGTGGGGCTGCCCTCCCATAGGAATGCATTGGGGATTCCCTGATAAGTGTTTCAGTGGTAATTCCTGATATGAGAGGCTCAGCGTGGTCAAGTTTGGTATATTTGTAATAGTGATAATAAATGCTGCGCAATGGTGTGCGCAGATTTATTATTACTATTTTAGAAATGCCACTTTTAGAAGTTGGCATTTCTGTGTGCTATGTGTCTGCCTGCCTGATGTGAATTGCATGTCTGGCTTGTGAGTGACAGGGGCTGGGAGGTGTGTGTGGCTCCAGGAGGGGCAGGGTGAGTCAGCGCTAGGCTGAATGGGACATCTGCATGTGAAGTAGTGGGAGGAGAAGTCCCTGAATAGGGCTGTGCCTAGCCTGTACAATGCTGGCTCCGCCCCCGTGTGGTGTGTCTGATCACCTAGCCCCCACCTGACAAAGGGGAAGAGGAGCTTGGCAAACAAAGTGCTCCAATTCCCCCCTGAACCAGTTGCATCTGGTTCCCTCCCCTAAGCCCTGTCCTGCAGACAAAGAAAAGAGGTGTATAAATGTAGGGGCTGTGACCCCATGAAATTGTTCAGTTCTGTGCTGTTCCTGACCCTGCCGGGGCTTGCTGCTGCTGGGGCCCAGGAGGGCTTGCCTCCCTGCTGGAGGGCCCTGTGTGCTGGCCTCCCTGGGCTATGCCCCATGGACCTGGAAGAACTTTTGTTTGGGCTTGTTCCCTTTAAAATCCAGGGATCTTGCTCTTGGCGCCTCGTGAGCGCTTTGCTGTGTTTCCAGGAGAGAGGAGCATCTGTGGTTTAAACTGACAGCGCTGGGCTGCGAGGGCGTTTGGAGGGAATCCCGACGTGGGGATTCCCCCGCCCTGCTGCTGATCGAAGCGGGAGCCCACGCCGCTGCTTTATGCCTCTAGAATGCGGGAGCCTACCCCGCGTTATGCCGGTAAGGCGGGAGCCCACCCCGCGCTTTTCCAAGGGAGCGGGTGCCCACCCCGCATTGTGTGCTGTACGGGAGCCCACCCCGCACTCTGAATTTGCTTACGGAGCCGCCACTCCGGGAGCGACCCGGAAGCCCGGCGGCTGTGCCTGACTGGGGGTGGGGCCGGGTGAGGCAGCTGGTCACAGCCTCACGAGCTCCATTGCGGGCTTTCCAGCAAAGTCCCGGTCCCAGGAAGGGGGACCGGGCGAAGCGGACGTGCAGCGCTGCCACAAGGAGCCCGGTGAGTGGGGCTCAACTTGGTCAATACCGGCGCTTGTTTGGGGCTGATTTCTTCACAGCGGTACCGCCCGTTGGGGGGCCGCTGCAACGGGGGGCATTTTGTTTCTTAAAGAAAGGAGCCCCGAGAAGGAGGGGCTTGCTCCCAAGGCACTCTCGATGCCTGTCTTTTCAGCGGCCCCGCCTGACAGTGGGCAGCTGAAACGTGGCCATATTTGTTTAAAGAGCCCCAGAGGGGGGGGCTCCAGGATTGGCACCAGAAGAGCCCCGTGACGTGGGGCTCTCGAGGCACATTGTTGGTGCCCGAGTGGTCCCGCAGGAGAGCGGGCCACCCCAACGGTGGGGGCATATTGTTTTTAGGGCCCCAGCGGGGGTCCAGGGGGCCCGTTAGTGCCAGTTTCCTTGCCACAGTTGCACCGCCGTGGCGGGCAGCTGCAACGTAGGCCACAATGGTGTCAGAGAGTCCCAGAGTGGGGCTTATGTGGCACAGTGAGTGCCAGTACCTACAAGTTGTGTTCACAGCTGCCCAGCAATTATTGGGCAGCTGCTACGTTTAGGCTTGTGCAACTGCGCACTTCCTGACTACTGCAATGGCAGCCGCCCTGACATTGGGACATAGGGCATTTGAGCCCCAGTGGAAGGCCAGTTGGCCTGGGGGTCATTTCAGTGTTTAGGCTCCTGAGGGTTAGGATAATGTGTTTATGCCTAATGCGATATTGCGTAATGTGTTTATGCTAAGGAGGTTTGGGGCCTAACGCGTTATGCCTAATGTCATGTTGTGATGTTTTGGGGTAGTACCTATTTGCGTCAGGTGTTTATGCTTATGAGGTTATTGCATAATGTGTTTATGCTGGTGAGGCCCATTGCATAATGTGTTTATGCTGATGAGGTTTGGGCCTAATGTGGATTTATGTCTAATGCTAATAGGATAATGCTTAGGTCATTATGGTACCAGTAGTTACTGGTTGTGTTTTATATTTATACTTACTTACCTGTTCTGATGGTTCTGACCGTGGCCCGATTGGCCCGGTCCTGTATATAATTCCCCTGTGAATATTGCCCGTGCCAGTTGGCACAGTGTAAATGTGTGATTATGTTTCTAATGGGTTTATGACAATACAAAGGCTATTTTTTATATAACCTTGTGTGGAGTTCCTTTTGTAGTGTACCTAGTTTGTTGCTGCTGTGTGTGTGTGTTGCGCAAACGCTTTACACATTGCCTCTGGGATAAGCCTGACTGCTCGTGCCAAGCTACCAAGGGGGTGAGCAGGGGTTATCATCAGTGTGTAACTCCCTTGCCCTGACTAGAGTGGTGGTTTCTGCCTGGCTTTGGCGCAAGCCTTAGCCAACCAGAAATCCCATTTCTAACATGATTAGACAGAGTTTTGAACTGCCTGACCTACTGATGCAAAGTAGTGTGTCAAATTTGTGTATCTCATAATTTTTGCCTGCTCCTACCATCCTGAAAATGAGAAAGGGACAAGCACACTGCAAGTCATCTATATGTGCATGCCCATAAGTAGTATCATTATGACCTTGCACCTCTTAATTGTTTTGAATCTCTATGTCAATTTTAGACATTTTCAAACTATTATGTTTGATAATGCGGGGATTTCATTGCCCATGCCCACATTTTACAGCTCTGAATGCATGGAAATGTTACTTATAGTGATCTAGAGCAAACTAAAGTGACCATACCTTTCTTCAGATAGATCATTATGTCGAACAACTTAAACAGTTAACATTTAAATCAGTTATGTCTCTTTCATCTGTACATATCGAGCCCAAATCACAAAGCCATTTACGACCAAAGACATATATTTGAGACCAAAAATGCTTGCATTTATGCTTGTCATGTGTCCGCAAAATTATGCATAGCAGGCATAAATTGATTTACTAGTGTGTAATTGGATGTCGTGAATGTGTAACATTATGCAGCAGGAACAACCCACCAAAAGTATGGGGATTGGGAAGGTCAAACATGGTTCGCCTTGGGTGCTTTTGAATGCCCACAAACTTGTGAGCATCTGAGTATTCGCAAACTACGATCCAATCCTTTCCCAAACTCGAAATGGTGATACATTTACTCCAGCTGGATTAACCAACCCCTTCTGTGGGGTAAGGGGAATAAAACATCCACATATGTTGTCAGAGTGTAAAGGAAGAGGTTTCCCTGTGTAAAAAAGTGCTTTCCCTTTGGAGAAAAAAAGAAAGAAAACAAATATGGATTTTCAACGTCAGGTGCATCTATGGTGAAAAATGTTTTCCTTTTGAAGAAAACAAAGGAAGAAGCAAAAATGTGCTTTTCCGCAATGGGGAGTTACACCCTGAGCATAACTCTACATGGGGGCATAGTATATGTCCTATGACATTCCCGGTTGCGAATCTGGAAAGCTGTGACTGGTGTAGCTTCAACAACATACTACTGGGAAGGTTAATGATTTACCACATATCGCCCATTTATACCAATGCACAGGCATACATTTTCCAGCGTAAATGCATGACTTTTCTTCGTCAATCAGACCCACTATATTTAAAATGCTTCAAGAATTCTCAGTCTCCTTTAAAAGTGGAATATTGGTTTTGCAATTAAAGGGATCACTAGATTTCACTTTAAAGTTTTATTTTATTGCATAAGCTCCTTTTTTCAACACAGACAGCATTATCATTAGTTGTGGAATTATTTTGCAAAATCACCCTTTAGCTTTATTGCATCATAGCGTGAGTGTCTTTCATGATGTTTTAGATGTTTTAAATAACCTAAACATTCTGATTCGTTTGATTATTCAATGTAAATGTCATCAAGTTGGTCAATCAATGGCTAGACATTTTAAGATGTAAATATTTAACATCCTCAGTTATCTCTGCAATACCTGCACTTGCTAAGTTGCTGCTTCTATATTGCACATCATATAGCTTGTTTTCATCAATGTTCAACCTTTTCTCACTGTTTAGATAGTTATAAGACCTGTGTGTCTCCACCTACCCAGATACATGAAGAGAAGGCGAAGTGCAGACTTGCAGCATGTTCTGTTAATTGTCTCCTGACAAATGGGCAGACAGGGCAATGGGAATGCACTTGGTACACGTAACTGACGAGCGGTACCTTTTCTGTGAGTCAACAAATAAACCCAAGCATCAACAGAGACTACAGTTTTGTAGATTTTTTGTGTCCCTGACACAGTATACCACACTCCCTCATTCAGAGGACACATATTAACTGGCAAGGGCACAGAAAGACAGTAAGTTCATGATTATGAGTTTGGCGCTGTGAGAGCGGGACCGCCCCACTCCAGCACTGCCAAACCCGAGGTTGAACCGCCCGCCAGATTAGGAGTTTTCTCCTGGTCTGGTGGGTGGTTCTTTGGTTTTCCCACGGCGATGTATATGAAATAGGCACCACAATGGGAATGTCAAAATGAAAACTCTTAAAAAAAGAAGAGAAAACTTAAAATGTTTCTTTTTGAAATGCATCCGATTTTCCTTTACGGAAAATGGGCTGCATTTCACACAAAAAAAAATCTTTATTGAAAAGCAGTCACAGACATGGTGGTCAGCTGGCCCTAGCTGGCCACCATCCCTGTGATTTTTATGATTACCAATGGGTCGCAAACCAAGACCTACCTCATGAATATTAATGAGGTAGGTCTATTTGCAGCCCACTGAAAATCACAAAATGTGTCAAAAACACATTTGTACATGGGTGTGTGCAATAACCAAATAGCTAATCACGAAAATTTGCTATTTGGTAATAGCAAACGATTACCTATATACATCTGGTCCTAGGTTTCTGCCAAATTTGTGGTAAATCTGTTCAGAAATGTTGTCTGTATCACTGTTCAAAAATGCATATGAAAATTGTAGAGGGAAAGAAGTGTTTGAGGACCCCTTTTTTCTCAGCCCGTGCTTGATGTATCACCTCAAAACTTTCCATGGAAGGAGCAGAGATAAATTCACTTTAAAATAACCTATTTGTATTTGTAAAGCACACGTTCACCCAGAAGGGTATCTTGGCACCGAATACAGATGTTTATTGTTATCCAACTCAATGGTACTAATTTCATCGACCTCAGAAGGATGAAAGGCTGAGTGGACCACCCAGGATTTGAACTTGTGCCTATGAGGTCAAACACAGGTCCCTACAGTGGATGCATTAGACCCAGCTTTGAAATCTGGTAGTACCCAAAAGAAGCGAGAGGCTCGCAAATTAAGTGTCCAAGGGCCATATGTATGAACACATTTTCTCATAGACACAGAATGGGTAAAACCCTTTGATACATCTGGCCCCAAAAACTTTAAACAAACCAGAAATCTTTACCATCATCTGTGCTGACCAACTCATTGCAGAGAGTGATTAGCAATGCCTTATGAGATCTGGGGCTAAGACAAATAAGACAGCTGAAATGACACTATGGCAAAAATACTAAATAAATCCTTGATGTTCATCAATGTGACTTCATGCCCCATCTAATTGTTCTTTGGAAACATATGCAGATTGGCATGTCCCTTTCCAGTTATGCTCCTCCCAAAACAATTCCTGCTTGTGGAGCATGACTGGACCGTGTTCTCAAGCATGATTGAATGCACTAGCCCACCAGGGACCTAAAAGGGCTAACCCAGCAGCGCAGGCACCAGGTCCCATGAGGCACCCATCATTCAGCAGTCTTTTCCCTGCAACAGGGACTTATCAGAGAGCTCACTTTAATCTGCCTTCTGCAGTGAAGGTGAAAATGCACTTCGTGCTAGGGATTGTTTGGCACCGAAAATGACACACAAAGAGAAGCTGACTGTAGTTTCTAAGCAAAGAAATCCACATGAGAGCCTTCATCAGGAAATAGGAGGCTCTGCAATTTCCAAGGATTATGTTCCCACAAGGAATCCTGTGTAGTGATAAAAGCAGGACCTTGCATGTGTGTTTAAATACATGGCCCAGCAAAGAAACCAGTTGAAAACAGGGATATGTCAAGAGGTTTGAAGGATATTTCCTCACATAAGTATGTAGAAGTTTGGCTGCAATTGCTGACCCTGTGATCACCCCCACAGAGACATTATGGTTAACACAAAAACCAGGGAATCCAGGGAGTTGTGACTTGTGTGGATCATGTAACTTTTTTAGCCAGAATGCTATGCATCTATGGCTAAAATACTATTTACACACATTTATGTGCCATAAATTATGATTAAACACATGTTCTGTCAAATGTAGACAAATGTGCAACAATTCAACACATATTTATTTAAAAATGGCATCCCATGTGATTGAATGAGCATATCATTTGGGAGATGAAGGGCGCACAGCCACAACTATGTCAAGTACGTTTTGCAATGATATTGACCTGACACACTCAAGTCATGTTCATTTGCTCTAGACTCACAGAGAGCCCTCTTTATGTGAGCAGGATTGTATGAGTGCACAATGGGGACTGTTTACACACATAGTCTTGAACAGGGCCGGCTTTAGCACTGGTGGCGCCCTGTGCGACAATGATTGTTGGCGCCCCCACGGACTCCCTCACTACCACCCTTTAATAGTGCCCCCTAAAGTCTCCATAACCACTCTCTCTCAGATGTATTTAATTAGTTATATAGCGCCACCTATACCAGTGTAGGGTGTCAGAGCACTTTACACACATTACACGGAGACAATCAATCATATGTATGTAAATGAGTGTATAGGAAATGTTAGCCAGAAGACTACAAGGTGAGTCACATGTCATCCATACTGGTAGACAGTATAGTTTAAGAGTGCGTGGTCTGGAGAGGCACAGACTCAGAATTTAAAACATAACCCCATGGTTGGGGGTTACATTTAATAATAAGGATTTTTTAACCAAAATTAACCCTTTTTGAAACATTAGAATAATGAAAAACGGAGGAAAAAATCATAACGCTCTAATCTATACCTTGCAGTTTGCTTGCAGCTCTTTGATGATAGTTATTAGCTTACTGTTACATGTTAGGATTTTAACATCTACACTGCTAGTAACAAAAGGATCTCTCTGACAAAAGCACTGATCTATTTAAACTATATGCACTTTGTGATCTGCATGGTACACATTCTGTGCAACAGGCATATTAACCCTCTGTGCTACAATAAAATGAGTTAAAACTTCCACTAGACAAAACTCTTTCTCTCTTCAGGAAGAGCATTAATCACCGGAGTTATCTTGACATTTTTATTGTTGTATGAAAATTGCCAGAGGCCAGCAATGCAGCAGCAGTTGCTTAGGTACTTTTAAAACAATAAAATACTTCCAAACACGGCTCCCCCTCTAAGAGTCAGCACCCGGTGTGGTGGCACCACACGCACCGCCCTAGAGCCGGCCCTGGTCTTGAAGGTTCCCTCATCAAGGTGCCCTTTGCAGACCTTATGTGTGGCTATTCCTGTCTATGGAGACATCCTTCTTCACTTTGCTGCATTGTTGGATGTATAGACCATACATCTCAGGAAGATTTTTTCATCAGAGTAAGCCTGGCAGGCAGGTGTTTAGGAGTTGATGTTCCTGGTACCACATCAGTACTTACCATTTTTGGACACAAGGCTGTACAGTGGAAATTATGAAAAAAATGATAATTAAACCAGAGGTAGCCACTCTGGAGGCCCTAAAACAAATGGAACTGAGAGTAACATGCTGTATGTATAAAGTAAGTTAAAGAGACTTGTAGTTAACACTTTGAACACTAAGGGCCTCATTACGATGCGGTTTGGACCGCAACCGACGGCTTGTCAGTTGCGATCTGAACCGCATCTACTGCTGCGGTCTAACCGATGCATTATAATGCATGTGGTAGGAGGCAGCAGTCGGAGGGACAGGCTGACACAATCCGACTGCATGGAGCCCGTCAGTCAGTCGGAAAGGCCTCATAATCCCTTAAGGGCGGCGTTTCCGCCGTCGGGATTATGATTTCGGTTTCCGACAGCCTTTCCATGTCGGCCTTTCCGACATGGAAATGCTGTCAGAAAGTGACATTGGGGGCCCCTAGCAGGGCCCCTTTCCCTCCTGGCCCTCCACATCTGTGCTTATGGGGCACCTATGATGCCCCCGTGAACATCCCTGCACTGTGTGGCAGGCATCTTAAGGTGCCTGCCACATGGTGCAGGGATGTTCACAAACTCCCATTTCTTAATGGAAGCTTGTGATGTGGGCGGTTTCCTCCTACCCCACAATCTCCCATTGAAAAATGGGAGTTTGCAACTGCACCATGTGCGGTCGCATCCAGATAATGCGGTCTGAGCCACCAACCTGAGGTCGGTCGGTTCCCAATCCGCAGCGATTGCCTCTGACCAACATCGTAATAAGGACCTAAGGCCCAGATTTACTAAATGTCCACGCAGTCCAGCGGCCAAAAGTGCTGCACTCTGCTGTGTGAGAGGGAGAGAGCAGGACAGTGCCATATTTACAGAGATATGGTACTCTCCTCCCCTCTCCGTAGTGACAGGCAGAAATTTGCTGCCATGCACCACGCACACACCTTTGCACAATAGTGTAAGGGTGTCTGCGTGGGTCTAGCACAGGTTTTATACTGGAAGAATACGTTTCCAGTACAAAATACTATTCTTAGACTAACTTTAAAGCTTTTTCCACTTTGTATGTGTGCTGCACAGTGCTGCACAGTGCAGTACACAATCAAAGTCAGAAAAGAAAGAAGAATAAAAGCATTTCTCCGTGATAGCGGCTGTTTGAAATGGGCACAATTTTTTTACCAAAACCCTATCTACTTTTTTAAGCAAATAGTGTTTTGCGTCAAAAACTTTGGGTGGTTGTATGGGAAAGCCCATGCACCACCCATGGAATGTACGGCAAAGCAGTGATATGTGCTGCTTTGTGTTACTTTCAAGTGATGTTCCAGCGCAAAACTGGTTTTGTGCTGGAAAGTAAATTGGTAAAAAAGATTTTACATCTATTTGCATCACTTCTGTGATGCAAACACGGTGCAAAGTCTTAATAAATTTACTGCCCACATTACAAAATGGAATCACAGGCAGTAGAAGAAGCAAATGCTGAACAAAATTGTCATTTAACTTTCAGACCTGAGCAATCAGACAACTCCCAATAGTAAGACTTCCTGCACCTTTTTTTATAGTAAGACTTTTATTAGGGTTTGACATAGATAACATGGCTCACTTGAAAAAAGTATAGAATACATATTTCGTTTCACAAAACACACCTCCCTACTCATCCTTTTAAGGATAAAGTCCCAAGCAGTCGTGGCTGCTTTTGTCTGAGTCACCCACCCAGGTCATGGTAAGCCTGCCATTTACTCCAAACATTGTCATACTTGCATGGGCAGCCATGTGCTTTATAGATTGTTTCCTCCTGTTTAGTACACCAGCCCATGCCCCTCTTTCAACTCGTGAAGGAGGGAGCATTGGGGAATCGCCAATGCTTGGCAATGTCAGGTTTGGCCAGTAGCAAGCCCAACCCCGCCAGTGTCCTGTCCCCCCGGGTGACAGGTGTGTCTTGGCCTTCCAAAGCCAAAGAGGTGCAAGATAAGCAAGAAGGCTCCCATTCAGAATATACTCTTACATTAATTTCTGTTATAAGCAGGAGTAATTGATTTCTTGGGTTTCAAGGTTGAGGAAACACCCAAAAATTGGTGAGGGAAAGGGAAAGAGTTTCAATTCAATTCAAAATACCTTGTTTCAGCTACAAGCCACACAAGTACAAAATACAGTTTCATCTGTGTAAAACATTAAAAAAGTGCTATTGCACACCATAAAAAAGTAAAACCAACATAAAACAACATCATACCGTTTATTCTATCAAAACATTTTATAAGCTCAATGTATAAAATCATAAGGATATGCAAGTGCAGTCTTGATCAATCTATACACAAAGTGGCGGCGCATGTGGGAACAGACGAGAACTCAAAACAGACCCTGATCATTTCCTGTATGTGCAAATGCGGCACAAATCATGATTGCTCTCAGCTACTTTTGGACATTTGCAATCTAATGCCACAGCGTCACAGGTTACTGATGGGGTGAGATGCAAGAAACACTAAAAGCCCCCGATGCTATCAGTGTATCAGGCCCCGTGTTTTCTTTAAAGATCATACGCCTGATCCTCTCCATTGCCAGAAGGTAACGAGAAACGGCGAAGACAAAGCATTGTTTTGTGAAATATTTTCAAATACGAAGGGCCTCTACATGCTTTCTCATCCCCAGTATTCCACATACTGGAAGGATCCATTTTTTCCTCCCCTTGGGATATGCGGGACAAAAGAATAAGACGTGCTCCACAGATTCTTTACTGGCACAGCAGGTGGGATAGTCCCACCTACCTCGTTCATGCAGGTGAGCCCAGCCAGAGGTGAAGGAGAACATAGGAAGAGTGCCATAATGAAACTGCAGATATAGTTTCCTGGCACCCGCAGGTTGGATCTCGTCAAGGAACCCTTCCATCTTGAACTCGTATTTCACTGCTAGAAAAGCATCAGAAAGGGGGCCAGCGGTGGCTTGAGACTGCATTACATCCAATTTATACTGAACATAATATGATTTAATGGTATTCCTGCTTATAGACCCAGCTGTCAACGGATCTTCCCACAAGGACCCTATACCCAACTTTCCCAGTATATCACTAATGTACTTAATCCATGGGATTTTGACAGAGCTGGAAGTGTCAGAATCTCCTCTAGCCCCTTGCGATGTGTTATGAGCTCAGGGGTTACCCAGAGTCTCCTCCAATAGAGAATTTGGCCTCAATCCTATACCTTCTGATATTGGCCCAATGCCCATATCTAAGCTCAGAGGGAGTAATAGGGTACTGGCAGGAAGGCCTTTCAGTTGGCGCAGAAATCTATTTTCGGCTTCAGTGAGGGCCATTGCATCTTTGTGAACCCAAAGCTCCACCCCATAGAGGGCAGCTCCCGTAGACAGTTGGTTGTAAATTTGCAGTGCTGGTGATATTGGGTGAAATTTTGACCTTCTCTGCACCTTAATCAGTCCTCCAGTGTGTTGTTCCAGTTTTAATCTACACCGGTCGATATGATGTCACCAGTCTAGTTGCTCATTAAGAGTTAATCCTAAATACTCAAAGTTGTGCACATGCTCCACTATGGAGCCCTTGAGCTTGGGACTGGGTCTAGTTGTGGAGCAGGGGTTACGGACCATATACTTGGTCTTTTAAGATGTTAATTTCCAAACCCCTCTTGGAAAAAAAGTATCTAAAGTCTGTGTAACCCTATGGGCGATTTAGATATTAGTAGGGTGTCATCTGCAAACATTAGTGCGGGGACCCTATAACCTGCAATTTTTGGAGAATCGCCCACACACCCATTCAGATGGTCAATCATGTCGTTAACATGGATTATGAAGAGCATGGGGCTAGAACTCAGCCCTGCCTTACCCCTCTTATGACAAGGAAGCGATTTGTCAGCTCGCCTTGTTGCCCACTCCTGACCTGGGCATAGTTATACTCATGGAGTTTTACAATATTAGCTAATAAGTATTTGGGGACACCGATATTAGACATTACTTGCCAGAGCTTGGATCTCAGGACCAGGTCGAAGGCTGACCAGAGGTCTACAAATACTATATACGGTCTGCCTCCTCCTAAGACCACAGTCTTCCAAAAAAGCATTTGTAGATGAAAGACCTTGTCCAGTGTACTTGTACTGTCCCTGAAACCGGCCTATAGGGGAGTGAGCACTTGCTTAGAGGCTAACCATTCTTGGAGCCTTCCCAGTAAAATTCTACTGAATATCTTCTGTGATCAGTCAATAAGGGTTTTGGGCCTATAGTAAGCCGGGAGCGATGGAGAGCCATTTTGTGCAGGGGAACGATTTCTTCCCCCAGCCATGTACGTGGAATGGGCACTCCATTCACTAGGCCATTAAAGGCAACTGTGGGGTATGAACCACAAACGTCCAACTCACTACGGTAATGATCTCCCTGAATTTTATCTGGGCCTGTGCAATACAGGGTGGCTCTTCTCCTTCATACACGTGTCTCATGCTCACTGGTGTATCGCAACTAGAAACTGCCACAGTGGAACTGGCCTCTTCAGTTTCAGTTTCAGAGTATAGACTGGAAAAATGAGCAACCTATTTAGCCGCCAGGACATTAGTCTCCACAATGCGGTATCCATCGGCTGAACCTGTAGAGACCAAGTTCCAGAAAGACCACTGGTCCCCCTTTCGTGCTGCTTCTAAAAGCCCTTCCCACTTCTCTGCTTCTCACTCCCTCTTAGCTTTGCGTATAATCTTTTTATAATCAGCCCTTTTGATTTGGATCTCCTGTCTGTCTTGCTGCTTGATAGCTTGATAGGTCTCCGGCTGCACGGCTTCAGGCACCCATTAAATGCCCTGTCGCCCAACTAAATAAATTGATACTGCCCAGGTGGATCTATGTACTGCCCAGCTGCACAGCCTCTGACTGATTGATTTCACATGACGAATTCATCTGGCTGTTTAAATACACTGCCTACGTGGAGCCCTTGACTCCCGTGCTGAATTACTGTCCCCGGGAACTACCCAGCTAATCATGGGTTATTTTCCATAAACTCCAACTGCTTCGGACCAAGTTTCTTTCCTTCCCTTGACTCACCGCCAGTGACCACGATATCCAACTAGCTCACCATTGTCCTGAAGATGAACCCCAATAATTGGGTTTGAAACGCCGTCGACCATTCTACAGCATGAACTCCTCATAACTTGTATAAATCATTTAGGGAGTTCAACTATATTGTTGTCAATGCGATGTCTTTTTAAAATTCACTATCACTATTTCACATCACGCTTTCTTTCACTTATTGTGTGAGCACCCTAAAACTGAAATTTCCTGTGACCTACATGACCCTTTACAGACTCTTTTTCTTGCTCCCTATTGAATTAATTTCATTTTTGAAAAAAACAGTGTCCCTCTTTGCGTCACCCCTCTTGCTTTTGGACCTTTTTAGGCCACACCTGAACCATTGTTCTTAAAATATCCATATAGCTTGATAGCTTGCATCATGGCAGCCCTATCCCACCTACAGGAGGAGTTATACCATGTTGGGGGATGAGACTTCCCTGCAGACTTTTTGGCTTCCACAAAAAAAGACTATATAGCTCTCCACGCATTTGAGTATGACCCACACTGGAAAGAGTTTCTTAAGGGAACATTTTTTTATTCCTGGGGAAAAAAGACGATTGTTTTATCTAGACACAATACTTTTTCTGTGTACTCCTCTTTATTATTCCCCATTTACTTCTTATGGGGCTGGAAATGCCCTTACTGGCCGCACTGCAATTATGCAATCTGCTGGAACACCGTGGTTCTTTTCACTTTGACAAAGAGATTTTATCTGCTGGAAGCAGCCAAAGGCACCAGTTAAAAGTCTAAGTCAAAAGTAGTGACAGAGGGCTTCCAATATCTAGGTATATTTGTAATGGCTGACACTAATCTTTTCTATGCACACAACCTCATGGGTCTGATCACACATTTGCAAAGTGACTGGACGTCCCTGCCTCTGTCACTGTTTGGTCGAGCGGCCCTCTTCAAAATGATGGCACTACCCAGGTTCCTCTATACCCTACAAAATACACCATACAAAGTTCCAGAGACTTATTTTAATATGATAGAAAGGGAAATTAGGGCATTACTATGGATTGCCGGCCACTGCAGTTAGCGATTCACAAGCTGACCCGGGGATGGTATGATGGTGGAATAGCACTGCCCGATGTGAGAGCATACTATTGGGCGGCCCAGCTAATGGTCATAAATCATTGGGTACACTGCCCACATGACGACCCTGCATACCGGATGGATAGATGGATCATTGGCCATGGGGGATACAAAACCTCCTTCTACACTCGCCCACACCACCAGCATCTGACAGGCCCGACAGTGCAGACAGTCGCCCTGTGGCATCGAGTGACAAAGAAATTAGGGTGACATAATAGATTGACACAGGCCACTCCACTCTGGGAGGCAGAAATACTGGGGAAACTCGGCTCCTGTCGGGGATTTAACAAATGGGACATTATTGGAATATCAAAGGTAGACGATGTCTGGCTCAGGGGGAAAATACTCTCCTTCGCGGAACTACGAAAAGAATATGAAATGTCAGAAATAGAGATATTTCGCTACACACAAATCAAACATGCACTGACAGCAGCCATCCCGTCTGACCGAGACCTACCAGAGACTTCCCCACTGGAAGACAGACTTCTTACAGACTACATGACTCGGAGAGCCATCTCCATGACGTATCAAAAAATAATCAACAAACTCCCTGATCCACTTGCACAACTTCACTTACAGTGGCAGAGAGATTTAGGAGACCTCGAGGAAGATGAATGGCGAGAAGTGCACTCCTCCCCACGGGAGGTAGCTATAACATCTCAGCTACGATTAGTACAACTTAAAGTACTACACAGAATGTATTACTCCTGCGAAACTATGGTGAAAATGGGGAAAAGGAAAACACATTATTTAACCGGAATTGTACTCGGTGGGCACGTTTTATCATATAATATGGGAATGCCCGATAATCCAACAGTACTGTGAGGGGGTAACGTCACAGCTACAACAGGTGTGTGGGAAGAAACTGTCTCTTCAGCTGAGGCTATGTCTCCTCAACATATGGCTAGGCAATGGACTTCACTCGCACGGAACAAACATTGGTTACCCTGGGGAGGGTAATAACTAAGCAAAATATTGCCCGTAGGTGGGGGGCACAAGTTGAGGAATGGAAGCAGGATATGGACAGGTGCATGCTGGCTGAAAAAATGGTTTTCATAAACAGTGGATGCCCCAGGAAGTGGGATCGATTTTGGGGAAACTGGAATGGTCATAGGGGATATAAGTGTACCTCTCCTTCATTACAAAGAAATGGACTCGGGGGTGGAGGGATGCACGAGACGTAAATTTTGAAGAAATTTAATGGGGCGCAAATGTCTGTTACTGTCGGGAATATTATTTTGAATGCAAACTTTATGAATATCTCATGGTATGTTGAATAACTTCAATTGTTGTATGATTCCAACCTTAATAAAAAGATGTTTAAAAAAAAGTCTAAGTCAAAATGAGAAACTACATAGGAATTAGAACAAGAATTGCAAATTCCTTTAGTAATTCCTCATTTCTAACAAGAAGTCCACATTTCTTAGTGGTTCCTCCTGGTGCAAATCATAATGGGCCAGATATTCCCTGTGCTTATATTTACTGGTACTACCGGCATCCCTGACTCCAGGGATGGTGAAATGGGATAAAGAGGCCCTTTCCCGGGCCACTCATAATAAGAGTCTTAGGCCCCAATTACGGTCTGGTGGTCTAGACTGCTAGACTCGCTGGGGCGCAGTGGTGGCGGTCTCCCGACTGCCCTATTAAGAGTTGGATGGTGGGACCACCACAGCCCCACCGCAGCTGCCAAGTAACCGCCGTTTCCTGGTGGTGTTGTAGTGGTAACAAGCCAGTATTATGCTTCAGTCCCGCCAAGCATATAACGAGTTTCCTCTCCACCGAAGGTGTCATGGTTGGTTCCTCCACCGTAAACACCGTGGCGGAAGGGAACCAAAGGGGCCCTGCAGGGTCTCCTATGCCTCTTCTGCATGGGGATGCAGAACATGTGCCACCCTGTGTGCATACACCCCAGTTCCTGCATGGCATGGACTTTTCAGTCCATGCGAACTGTTTTTGGCTTTCCCATTGCGCTGCCCATTTTTAGAGGCACCGCAGTCGGAACGCCAAACACCAGCCCGCCAGACAGGAGGAAACTCCTAATCTGGCGGGCAGTCTGACCACAGCTTTGGCAGTGTGGCAGCAGGGCGAACTCGGCGCTGCACCACCGAAGTCATAATCTGGCCCTTAGTGACAATAGTTTTGCATTTTAGGAATCCTGGGAACCGGCAACACTGGAATTATTTCATCTCATGCATTCTTTAATCAGCATTTATTAAATAAACCATCACATTCATACGTGTACACTCTTCTTCCAGCATCACCAAGCCAACAGTTATTCATAAAATATACTTCATACACTTACAACATATAGGCATGTTTACAATGTATAGAGCTAAACTCCAATGAAGCATGCCCCGGAACACAAATTGGATTATTCAAAGATGCTGAACATTGTCATATTTCTCGTATTCATTATGTAGAGAAGAGCTTTGAGAATTGTATTCGCAACTAAGCCACAAAACCTTTTCAGGAAAAAAATAAACGAATAAATATATTTCTCAGAATATGTGGTTTAACAGTCAAAAGATGCAGGCCATCGTATTTTTATTTCATAAAGACATTTCTACTCACACAATTTTGGGCAGATTAAATTTCTGAATATTGCCTCTAAAGAAGCAGCTGTCAGCTTAAATCTAAGGACTAGTTTGTTTGCTGGCTGTGTTTTATATTCTTTAGGAAACGACACCAAATGGCAATAAAATCATTGTAAGTATTCTAGTGAGAATATCAATGCCCCTTGGAAACAGTATACACATATTTATACATAATCCCAGTGTGTTTTTCGCCGAATTATGTTAAATATGTAAAAAGTCTTTTCTCATAATGCTAAAAGTGCTAGATGCTTCTGAGCTGTAATTTAGCATTAGTGTCAAGACAGCTTCTGAAAATAAGCCAAGGCTGCTGTTATTATTTCTAAGTGTCACTGAGCTGGCAGCATCTTATTTTGTATTCACAATAAACTTGCATGATTTCATTCACTTTTACACACGAGGAAGGCTGCTTAAACATAATGTATTGCTACTGGGTGCAGACATTTGCAAGTCATTTGTTGCTGGAGAGCAGAGTCAACAGTGGAGCAAACCACAAAGGCCATGCACTGAAAAAAGCACTCACTAAAAGACACAGACAAATACATTTTGGCGTGTTTTCATTTTTAGCTATCATGGCCAATTTAGCAGTAATGTGCCGTTGTAAAGTTTTCACATAATTTCAGTGTAATGCTCCACTGAGGAGTTAGATTAATATGACTTCCCCTCTGCCCCTTTATTGTGTTGTCAACTCCAGTCAGTGAAGGAGGAAAGATAGCAATCTGAAATTGGGAGTTATCATCGAATTGTGTAACCTCGCCACCACTGTTATCCCCGGCATCCGTCTCTCTCGAGCCACGCATTTCAGAAGCCTTTCAAGTACCAGCGCTGAATATTTCTCAGAGCATTTCCAGCAACTTAAGCCTAATGAACAGAGAGCGGCATGGAAAATGAGTTCATTCTGCAAAGGTCATTCCATGGGTAGCCAGAAACTAAATCCCCTCCTGCAAAGCCAACTATTCTTAGCAGAAAATGAAGTGTGATGACATTCCGAATAAAAATGTGCTCAGCCGCAGCTGCGTGGTTCCCCTTGCTCAGATGGTAGGCACTAAAGACTTCACTCACCAGTGTGTGCTTTATAATTGTAGAATAAATCTTGGATGCCATATTTTAATCAGTTGAACAATGTTTCAGTGCTGCATTTAATTTGCCGTTGTTGTTTTTTATGGCAACCCAGCTGTACCCAAATCTTCCCTTTTGCATTAGGTTAGGTTAGGTTAGGTTAGGTGAGGTTTGGTTTGGTTAGGTTAGGCGAGGTTTGGTTAGGTTAGGTTGGGTTAGGTTAGGCTTGGTTAGGCTTGGTTAGGTTAGGTTAGGTTAAGTTAGGTTAGGTTAGGAAGACAGCCACGAGGAGCAGGGGCGTGAGCTAGTTAGGGTGAAAGAGCAGTGAGCAAGAGAAACGACGCGCGTCATTGTGTGCGAAAGCTTGTGTACGTTAAGTAGTTGGCAGCTACTGCTGCTGGTGACATTTACTCCTAGCATTTGTTTTAGGCTATCCCAGTATTCATTTACAAAATCTGTGCTCTGTATACATTTGAAACAAACTGGTGTACTGTATTTTGGTGTGTTTAAAGCTTAAAATTGTTCAAATGTACCTATCGCAAACCTCAAATTCCTTGTTTAAGATCTAGACTGGAGGACTCACATGAGGTAATGGCTTGTCGGGGCGCCACAAAAACTTCTGTAAAGTAGAAGAGGGAAAAAAAGCGGAAGAGAACTGTTGCAAAACAGTGACAATAGTGTGTCAGTAATTGCAGATGTTTTGTCCCTACTATCACCACCCTGTGGCAGTGTTCAGTCCTGTCACACGGTCACCTAGATAGCATTGTGGAATGCTCCTTTACCAACCATGGGCTACGATAGAGCAGGGAAACTGTTTCCTTATGACAGTCCTTCTTCTGTGTTTATTTAGCTAGAGGTGGGAACCGCTTATTATCTGTTAGAGGTGGGAACTACTATTTGGCTTGATTGTCTTGGCCGATTACTTTGGATGTATGTTTCCATATGAGACATGGCAGATCCTGAGCACGCGCTTGGAGAACTCTTCAGTGACCCATGCCTATCCTGACTGGGATTTCCAGGTCTCACAAGAGCTGGGAGACATATGAGGTCACATAAGATTTGCAAATCTCTGTCGCCATTTTGAAAGACCCACTTCGCAAACAGCGTCCCTCCAGTTGTTGATGCTTCAAATGAAATGCGAAATCTGGAGGAAGCTGCGGTATACAACACTGAACAAGCACCCGGTGGAACTTTCTAACTTCATAGGAGGAGACACCTGGTCAGCAGTTCAGGCAATGCCCTCGTTTTCAATATAATATTGTATACTGTCTTTACTCCTCAGGGCCTTTTTAAGACGAAATATAGCTCATGGTTTTGAATGGCTAAGATGTGAGACTGATGTGGCATAGCTCAGTATTGAACATGTAATGTACTAACTTTGGTAAAAGTTGAAGTCTCTTGATGGTAATGTGAAATGCAAGCCTCATGTGGTATATATAGGACTTAAGCATGTAACATACTGATTTTGGGACAATATTAATGTGTTGTTAGGGACCATCACAGTGAAGCATGCAGTGTAACAATAACTATAGAGCTGACCTTTGCACCTGGCTGTAGGTTACACAACCCATCTTGTGAACTAGCTTAGTAAACACTGGGCATGCTGCTGTTTGTAGGAATATTGTCTTGTTCCAGTTAATTTTTCTTTAGGCTTGAGCTGCTATGACCTGAAGATAAGATCTCGATATACCCGGCCTGAAGTCAAGATTTGAGAGAACCAACAAGCCTGCAGGCGCCTTCTAGAGCTGGCCTTCACTGGAGACACACAAAGAAGTGAACAGAAGGTTGCATTAGTGATACCTAAAAGTGTTAGACTCAGTAACAGAATGTGCATTGTCTCTTAGCAGAAGGGTGTGATTTTACACATAGTACAACCCAGAGCACCCCGCAAACTGCCATGGGGTTTAGCGAATGAGCGACTGGTATGCAGGAAAACCATGGGGGGGGGGAGTTTATTGACATTTTTGGAAATGTAGAACAAGAAAGAGAGCAGCAATTCCATTTTGTTGTGTTACCCTTACAAGTTTACACACAACTAGGCTAATTTCTTACTTTGGATTTTTTGTTGGGGGGGGGACCTCTACCCCTGGTATTATTCTTTCTGCTGCTGCATTGGGTTTTGAATGATCACAGGGGATGGTGGATCCGTGCTGCCTCTGATTTTTATAAGAGAGAACCCGCTCTACTGCAAAAGCCTGACAGGGAAAATCTTGGGGTGAAAAAGAACCTGCAAGGGTGGGATAAAGAGACAGTAAGTGCAGGTGGGTGGGTAAAAGAAGTGGCATGAGGTGGACTCTAAACTAGTCCGCCTTGGTGTGCCTGAACCCCAGGTCTAGGCGGTGCCTGCTGCTGGTTCCTTTGGAGAACTTTGTGCCCTTGCTTGTTTTAAACAAAAAATTAAGCACTGTTTGCTGATCAGGTACCTTAAGAGAGCAAAGGGAAGGGACATATTTGGAACTCACGGTGGAAGGAAAGAATGACTAAAATTAGACAACTATAAAAAATGTTTGTTCATCTTTTACGGACTATGATTTTAATTGCAGAACCATCCTCTATAGGACTATGTATGGAAAATAAAGAATGATCTGTTTATGGAACATCTTAGTGGCCAGGGCTTTAAATTAAAGGGTACAAGTGCTGAAACTCACTAGCCACAGGACCTGTTTGCTTCTGAGAAGTGCCAGTACTCTCCCATTACATTTATTGCAGCAGTTCTGACAAGTGCTGGTATTCTCCCTTTGAAATCAAAGTGCAAGGACTGAGTACCGGACAGTACCTGCCCATTTAAAGCACTGTCAGGAGCAAGTTATTTTGCTTGTTTCCTCGGAAACGAAAGTAGGCTGTGCAATGATCTCATACTGACATCCAGAAGGCAACTGAAAAGAGAATAGTTGTTGTGAATGTAACTGCAAGTAAATACGAAAATGTTTTTTTGTAATATCAATTCGATGTGATATTTGGAAATAGCATATTACTAGCCACATACATATTTTTCATGATTATTTATTACATTGCTTGTCTGTCACTGAAACTTCAAATATCATATTCAAAGCCCAAAAGTCCCTAAATATGCGTCAGCCTGTGGGCCGCGGGGCTCGCAGTTCACAAACAAGGGCCAATGGCTTCAAAGGACTTTTTATTCCTAGGCCAGTTTCCTCATATACGTTATAGAAAGCAGCACATTAGAGGGCCTATTCTGTGAAGTATGCCACAGATGCTGCTGCATTTGTGCAGCGTCAATGCACAGCTGCAGGCATGCAACATGAAAAGGGTCTTCACAAAGGTTTGAAGCACTGTGATGGGCTTATGCTTCTGAGGTGGAAAGTGCCTCTCAAAACAGATAAACGTGACGTACCAGCCCGGAATCTGCCTTTGAGTGTGACAGCCCCTGTGAAAATGATGGAGGAAGGCCCTATTTAAAATCATGAACAATTGTGTTACAGTGAAAGGCAAAGAATGTGGCTGCTTCAAAGACTGGGATTTAATTTCCCGATCTCAAAACGTGCCCGGATTCTCCATCTTCATTGTGAAACCCACAAATTTGAAGAACGTGCCATAGTAACTAAAAAAAGAGCAATACGCAGATGCAATAGTAACTTTATCACTATCTGGAGGTGCAGCTTTTACTGTGAATTTAGAGTTCCTGGCCGCTAAACGGGGTGTAGGTTGTTGTACAGTTGCAACTACAATTTCCTCTGCATTGATATGTGCGTAGCCACAACCAGCGTTACTGATAGAAACCTATCATGATATATGTTAGACCTGGCTTCTCTAGCGGGTTTATCCCCAGACTTTTTGCTTTTTGGCCTTCTGTTTCTGACCTGTTTTTGCTGGTTTTATGACTTTGGGCACTTTACCACTGCTGATCAGTGCTAAAGTGCATATGCTCTCCCTGTAAATTGTGTTTATGGATTGGTGATTCAATGATTGGCATATTTGATTTACTAGTCAGTCCCTAGTACAGTGCACTGTGTGTGCCCAGGGCCTGTAAATCAAATGCTGATAGTGGGTCTGCAGCACTGATTGTTCCACCCACATGAGCAGCCTGTAAATGTAACTCAGACCTGCCACCACAGTGTCTGTGCGCAGTTTGGTACTGCCATGTCGACCTGGCAAGTGCATCCACTTGCCAGGCCCTAACCTTCCATTTTCTTACTTGTGAGTCACCCCTAAGGTAGGCACAAGGTACCCCTGTGGGCAGGATGCAGTGTAGGAGAAAGGTAGAACATGCCCTGATGTGTGTGGCATGTCCTGATAGAGAAGTACTGGCCCTTTGCTGTGTGCTGTCTGGGATTCACCTCCAGTGGCTCTTTCTGTCAAGGAAAGGAGAAAGGAATTTGCTGTGTGCTGTGTCCCCTGCTTGAAGAAGATCTCCAAGGGCTTGAAAGAAGAGCTTGCCTCCTGTTCTGAAGTCTCAGGGACACAAAGACTTCGCCACCAGCTCCCCTGAACTTCCTTGCTGGGAGTTCTGATATGCCAAGAGGTGACTGCTGCTGTTTTGGACCTCTGGAGGTTGTTTGCCGCTGGGAGCTAGAAAAGTAACACAACTTCGAGAAGAGCAACGCATCCGTACCTGTTTCCAACGCATCGCAGAAAAAACCGATGCAACGCCTACTCGTGTCTCGAGAAATCGGCGCATGCCACATCGAGTGCACCGATCTACAAAGGCCGGGATCACTGCACCAATTCCGACGCGGGCCTTGCTGTGCGGCTGCAAGAACCAACGTACCATGGGACTGCGGCTGAAGAAATCAATGCAAGTGCCATTGCCGCCGCCGCAAGGAGAACCAGCGCATCCCCGATCCTCACGTGTCGCATCTTGGCGCCGTGCTGGCAAGAACACCGGGGTCGCTGTAAGAAACTGACGCATCACCTCCCCGCACAGTAAGAAACCGACGCATCACCTCCCCTTCAGTAAGGAACCGACGCATCACCGCCCCTGTGAGGCAGTAAGGCACTGACGCATCACCTCCCCTGAATTAAGGAACTGACGCATCACCTTCCCTGCGATACTTTTTGTTTATGTGCTCAGCACATCCAAGGTACTTTGTGTGAAAAGTGTTGCATCTGCAATTTGCTTTAAACTGAACTATTTCTATCATTTGAAAGTCATATTTTTATTACTGTATTGTGGATTTTTGTCGTTTTGGTCTTGTTTGGCTTAGATAAAGATTACTTATTTTTCTAAACTGGTGTGGTTTCCATTTGTAGTGTTTTCACTGTATTACTGTATGGGTTCACAAATGCTTTACACACTGCCTCTGAGATAAGCCTGTCTGCTCGTGTCAAGCTACCAAGGGGGTGAGCAGGGGTTATTTTAGAAGTGTATGCCCCTTACCCTGACTAGGAAGAACGGTCCCTACTTGGACAAAGGTGCAAACCCTTGCCAACTAGAGACCCCCATTTCTAACATTGGTGGCAGTGGTGGGATTCAAACCCATGCCTCTGAAGAGACTGGAGAAACTGAGGAGGAATACTGCCCCTGTGCTGTTTGCTGTCTGGGGTTGTCCCCCTCCCAGGGGCAACTCTTTCCACCAGGAGAGCAAGCCACATTTGCCACTGACAGCTGTCAATGATGAGAGCCATGCCCCAGGCCTTTCATGGTTCTCCCACCTCTGTGGCATCAGAGAGTGGGGGGCAGTAGCCCCAGGTACCGGGAACCCTTTGTCCACTCTCCCTCCTGTCAGGTCAGGGTTGACATCCTGACACTGACCCACCAGCCTAGGGTCTGTACCCTGAGAGTATGGACAGACGGATCCAACTGGGTTCAGAAAGGTGTAGAAACAGAACGTGCCCCTGCTGTTGTGGGCCAGGTCTAGGTTCTATCAGCTCAAGCATAGAAGTCTATCATGGGATTGATTAGTCTACCCTGGCTTTAGGCTGTAAGGGGGTTGTGTTAGATCTGGCTTTTCCAGCGGGTTTATCCCCAGACATTTTGCTTTTTGGCCTTCTGTTTCTGACCTGTTTATGTTGGTTTTAGGACTCTGGGCACTTTACTACTGCTGATCAGTGCTAAAGTGCATATGCTCTCCCTTTAAATTGTGTATATAGATTGGTGATTCCATGATTGGCATATTTGATTTACTAGTCAATCCCTAGTACAGTGCACTGTGTGTGCCCAGGGCCTGTAAATCAAATGCTGCTAGTGGGCCTGCAGCACTGATTGTGCCACCCACATGAGCAGCCTGTAAATGTAACTCAGACCTGCCACCGCAGTGTCTGTGTGCAGTTTGGTACTGCCATCTCGACCTGGCAAGTACACCCACTTGCCAGGTCCTAACCTTCCATTTTGTTACATGTGAGTCACCCCTAAGGTTGGCCCAAGGTACCCCTGTGGGGAGGGTGCAGTGTAGGAGAAAGGTAGGACATGCCCTGATGTGTGTGGCATGTCCTGATAGAGACGTACTGCCCCTTTGCTGTGTGCTGTCTGGGGTTGGCCTGCAGTGGCTCTTTCTGCCAAGGAAAGGAGAAAATACTTTGCTGTGTGCTGTGTCCCCTGCTTAAAGAAGATCTCCAAGGGCTTGAAAGAAGATCTTGCTTCCTGTTCTGAAGTCTCAGGGACACAAAGTCTTCACCACCAGCTCCCCTGAACTTCCTTGCTGGGAGTTCTGATCTTCTGAGAGGTGCCTGCTGCTGTTTTGGACCTCCAGGCAGCTGGAAAAGCACGCAACTTCGAGAAGCGTGACGTATCCGTACCTGTATCTGACGCATCGCCGAAGAAACCGACGCAGTGCCTGCTCATGGCTTGAGAAATCGCTGCACGCCGCATTGAGTGCACCGATCAACAAAGGCCGAGATCACCGCACCGATTCCGACGCAGGCCCTGCTGTGCGGATGCAAGAACCACGCATCGTGGTACCACGGCTGAAGAAATCAACACAAATGCTGTTGCCGCCACCGCATTGAGAACCGACGCAGCCCCAATCCTCATGCGTCGCATCTGGGTGCCGCGTTGGCAAGAACACCAGGGTCACAGTAAGAAACCGACGCATCACCTCCCTGCACAGTCAGAAACTGACGCATCACCTCCCCTTCAGTAAGGAACTGATGCATCACCTCCCCTGCGAGGCAGTAAGGCACTGACGCATCACTTCCCCTGAAGTAAGGAACCGACGTGTCTCCTTCGCTAGTCGTAAGGAACCAACGCATCACCTTCCCTGCAACACTTTTTGTTTATGTGCTCAACGCATCCAAGGTACTTTGTGTGAAAAGTGTTGCATCTGCAATTTACTTTAAACTGAACTATTTCTACCATTTGAAAGTCATATTTTTATTACTGTATTGTGGATTTGTTGTCGTTTTGGTCTTGTTTCGCTTAGATAAAGATTACTTATTTTTCTAAACTGGTGTGGTATCCATTTGTAGTGTTTTCACTAGATTACTGTATGTGTTCACAAATGCTTTACACACTGCCTCTGAGATAAGCCTGTCAACTCGTGCCAAGCTACCAAGGGGGTGAGCAGGGGTTATTTTAGAAGTGTATCCCCCTTACCCGGGATTCGAACCCATGCCTCCGAAGAGACTGGAGAAACTGAGGAGGAATACTGCCCCTGTGCTGTTTGCTGTCTGGGGTTGTCCCCCTCCCAGGGGCAACTCTTTCCACCAGGACAGCAAGTCACAATGGCCACTGACAGCTGTCATTGATGAGAGTCAGGCCCCAGGCCTTTCATGGTTCTCCCACCTCTGTGGCATGTTATGTTATGTTATTTCAACTTGTATAGCGCACTTATACCCATGGGTGTCTTGGCGCTTTCAGGTTCAACATACTATGCCAAGAAAGCTAGTTTCTAAAAAGACACGTCTTAAGTTGTTTTCTAAAATCAAGAAGGGTGGGAATCATCCTGAGATGTAGTGGGAGGGAGTTCCACTACTTGATGGTATTATAGCTGAAACTCCTACCACCCCAGTTCGTCTTCTTGATTCTAGCAGTGGTCATCAAGCTGGTGTTGGCCGATCGCAGGGGTCTGTTGGGAGAGTACCAGCTGAAAATGTTCCAGAAAAATTTCAAACCTTCTCTATGCAGTGCCTTGTGGGCAATGCAGAGAGCCTTACATTTAACATGCTGGCAAACAGGAAGCCAGTGCAGGTCCTGGATACCTGTCCTAATAGACTGATATTTAGGGATGTCCAAGACTAATCTAGCGGCGGCATTTTGCACCTCCTGCAGCCTCCTAAGTAGTCTGGCTTGGAGGTTCATATATAGACCATTGCAATAGTCTAATTTGGATAAAACTAGCGAGGTCACAACCGTCTTTCTGGTGTTTTTTGGAATGAAGGGAAGGACTTTTCTTAACATTTTAATGGTAAGATAAGAAGAGGACACAACCTTGGAAACTTGGGTCTCAAAATTAAGTTTGTCGTCTATAATAACACCAAGATTCTTGGCTTTAACTACTGGTGTAGGAGGAGAACCCAGGCTGTCTGGCCACCAAGCCGGAGACCAAGGTGGGAAAAGGTTACCAAACAATACCACTTCAGTTTTGCTTGAGTTCAGCTTCAAGAAATGCCTACTCATCCAGCTGCTCAATGCAATCATGCAATCATGTAATTTGAGGGAGTGTTTAACATCTTTATCTACTGTCGAAATTACCAGCTAGGTATCGTCAGCGTAGGAAGTGGGAGTCAGATTAAAACTTCTGATCAACGTGGCAAGTTCAGAGACATATATGTTGAACAGCATTGGGCTCAACGAGGAACCCTGAGGAACCCCACACGGTAAGACGAAGTGTGATGACTTAAATTTACCTAGATGTACCGTTTGGGATCTGCCTGATAGGAACGATGTTAAAAGCGAGAGGGCCTTTCCTCCTATCAGAGAGTGGGGAGCAGTAGCCCCAGGTACCGGGCACCCTTTGTCCACTCTCCCTCCTGTCAGGTCAGGGTTGACATCCTGACACTGACCCACCAGCCTAGGCCCTGAGAGTATGGACAGACGGATCCAACTGGGTTCAGAAAGGTGTAGAAACAGAACATGCCCCTCCTGTTGTGGGCCAGGTCTAGGTTCTATCACCTCAAGCATAGAAGTCTATCATGGGATTGATTAGTCTACCCTGGCTTTAGGCTGTAAGGGGGTTGTGTTAGACCTGGCTTTTCCAGCGGGTTTATCCCCAGACATTTTGCTTTTTTGCCTTCTGTTTCTGACCTGTTTATGTTGGTTTTAGGACTCTGGGCACTTTACTACTGGTGATCAGTGCTAAAGTGCATATGCTCTCCCTTTAAATTGTGTATATAGATTGGTGATTCCATGATTGGCATATTTGATTTACTGGTCAATCCCTAGTACAGTGCACTGTGTGTGCCCAGGGCCTGTAAATCAAATGCTGCTAGTGGGCCTGCAGCACTGATTGTGCCACCCACATGAGCAGCCTGTAAATGTAACTCAGACCTGCCACCGCAGTGTCTGTGTGCAGTTTGGTACTGCCATGTCGACCTGGCAAGTACACCCACTTGCCAGGCCCTAACCTTCCATTTTCTTACATGTGAGTCACCCCTAAGGTAGGCCCAAGGTACCCGGTGGGCAGGGTGCAGTGTAGGAAAAAGGTAGGACATGCCCTGATGTGTGTGGCATGTCCTGATAGAGAAGTACTGCCCCTTTGCTGTGTGCTGTTTGGGGTTGGCCAGCAGTGGCTCTTTCTGCCAAGGAAAAGAGAAAATACTTTGTTGTGTGCTGTGTCCCCTGCTTAAAGAAGATCTCCAAGGGCTTGAAAGAAGATCTTGCTTCCTGTTCTGAAGTCTCAGGGACACAAAGACTTCACCACCAGCTCCCCTGAACTTCCTTGCTGGGAGTTCTGATCTGCTGAGAGGTGCCTGCTGCTGTTTTGGACCTCCAGGTAGCTGGAAAAGTAACGCAACTTCGAGAAGCGTGACGTATCCGTACCTGTTTCTGACGCATCGCCGAAGAAACCGACGCAGTGCCTGCTCATGGCTTGAGAAATCGCTGCACGCCGCATCGAGTGCACGATCAACGAAGGCCGAGATCACCGCACCGATTCCAACGCAGGCCCTGCTGTGCGGCTGCAAGAACCAACACATCGGGGGACCGCGGCTGAAGAAATCAATGCATGTGCCATTGCCGCCACCGCATTGAGAACCGACGCAGCCCCAATCCTCATGCGTCGCATCTGGGTGCCGCACTGGCAAGAACACCAGGGTCGCAGTAAGAAACCGACGCAACATCTCCCCGCACAGTCAGAAACCGACGCATCACCTCCCCTTCAGTAAGGAACCGATGCATCACCGCCCCTGCGAGGCAGTAAGGCACTGACGCATCACTTCCCCTGAAGTAAGGAACCGACGCGTCACCTTCCCTAGTCATAAGGAACCAACGCATTACCTTCCCTGCAACAGTTTTTGTTTATGTGCGCAACGCATCCAAGGTACTTTGTGCAAAAAGTGTCGCATCTGCAATTTGCTTTAAACTGAACTATTTCTACCATTTGAAAGTCATATTTTTATTACTGTATTGTGGATTTTTTATCGTTTTGGTCTTGTTTGGTTTAGATGAAGATAACTTTTTTTTCTAAACTGGTGTGGTGCCCATTTGTAGTGTTTTCACTATTTTACTGTATGTGTTCACAAATGCTTTACACACTGCCTCTGAGATAAGCCTGTCTGCTCGTGCCAAGCTACCAGGTGGTTGAGCAGGGGTTATTTTAGAAGTGTATCCCCCTAACCCTGACTAGGAAGAAGGGTTAGGGGGATATGCCTGATAAAAGATAACACATATTTCAGTGTTCAACGAATCATTTTTCACAAAATATGACCGGATAGGGGCCATTTTATGAATGTCTTCAGTGGTCATGAGCAAACCGAAAAGGGGTCCCTGCACCCATTTTTACAGGGATCGTGCTGTCTACAGTGCGTATACTAACTCGGAAAGTCTCCGAGTTAGCACATGCACTGCAGACTGCACAGCTCGGAAAGACAGAGCAATGGTTGCCTCTGTTTGGAAGACGCAGGGGCTAATGGTATAACATTGTGATCCCTCCCTCTCCTGCACAATGTGATATGGGGTCCCTAATTTTCCCATATTTCACAAATATTGGCCTTGGGATGAATGGGTCCCACCAGAAGTTTTGGGGCGGGCCCTGTGCCTCAGGGGCTGCAGGGGCCTGTGTTGCCAATAGCAGGACCATAGCTTCCATTGGTGAATCAGGTGCCGTGGCACCTAGGCCCAGAGCCTGGAGGGGCCCGCTGAATGATGATAATTGCTGTGTTTTACAACCCTAACCGCAGTCAAAGGGGCTATTTTCCTTCCTACGCACCAGCGTCCATGGCATCTTATTTACGCTGCTGGAGAGACTGCTGACTGCAGCTCGTACACTAAGTCATAGGTTTTGCAAATTAAAGCATGCTTTGTGCACAGCACAATCTCCACACAACAAGCACATTGGCTTCTTCTGTGTCCGTGCATACCCCTTGAAGATGCTCATGAAACGGCCCCAGAAGTTGTGTCCCTATCAGGAGTAGAGTGTGCCTGTGTAAAAAGTGGTTTGTCCACGTTTGCCACTGTTTTCACATATTGCACAGTCCAAGTTATTGTGGTTTTTATACACCAATTCATCAGTTTGCACACATGCCATCTGTTGTGAAGAGTGTACATTTTATGAAGTTGAAACTACCTTATCATTTTTTAACGGGGATGCAGTTCTGTTTTGTTAAGCCCAGGCCGAAAGCAAGTGTCTACTCATTTGAAATACATACATTTCTTAAACAATCCTGGTAAATATTGATTAGATTTGGCTGCATAGGAAGGTCAACTTCAGAAAATTTACAAGTAATGAATAGGGCTTTCTATGCTTGATTCTGCTACAGAACCAGCCTTTCAATTTTGTGCTCATGATATCTGGAAGTGTAAGGTAGCAGGAACAGAGTAATGGATGTATATTCATTTCTCTGAAACAATCATCTGCTGAACTTAGTGGACCCAAGCTTACAGGGCGATAAATGTGATCCCAGACTGCCCATGGTTCTACATTGTATATATATATGGGCCATGAATCCCCTATGTGTTTGAAACCCATTATGGCTGCCTCTCACTGAACACTGTTCTGTATGACGGAGCTGACCAGGGCCACGTTAAAATCTCAAATTGACTTAGGCTCAACCCTCTTTGGTCTGACAGGACAATGGAGGGCTCTGCACCATGTATTGTTATCAGTTCTTTACATTATACATAGACCAGTGGCGTAACGAAACTTGGGGGGGGGCCCTGCAAAGTACATGGAGGGGGCCCCCCATTCTCCATGTCAGTCAAGAGCTACCAGGCCAGCGACCCGCCATACTGCAGGGGCTTCGGGGCTACTGTTACGCCACTGTTACCAATACAGCCGTTATAAGTAACCTTGGATGGTGGAGTTAATGTTTGGGCTTAGTCTGCCGGCAGTCTATCATCGGTGGTGGTCTATCCACTACATGGTCCCTACTATCAGTACGTCGAGGAAGTTTGCCCTATTTTAGGTGGGTTTCCTGATGCAGATTCCTGTCATGATATACAACATCAGGCCCACTCATCGTACAGTTTTGCTGAAAGTGCATCCACTGCTCCTTCTCTTTCACACCTCCTTCCCCCCTCTTGCTTCCTATCTCCTCCTTTCCATTATTTCTGACCATCCTATCTTTTCTTCATTCTCATCCCAGCCTTTTTCTTTCTATTCTCTGTAATTTTTATCTCCTACTTTTTCTCTCCCATCCCATCGAAATCCTTCCACTATCTCCTGTGCAGTATTGCTCTCCCTTTCTCTGCTCTTTGTATGCTATCTGCTTTGTATTTCCATCGTCCATTTTCTCATCCTCTCCATTCCCTACCTCTCTTTTCTCTTTTCCTCTTTTATACCCCACCCTCTCTTCCTTATCAGCTTTCCAGCTGACCTTGTCAATATAGCACCTCGTTATTTCTTTCCTGCATACTTTCACACTGTGTCCCTTGATTAGCGCTTCCAGTGCATTCTTATCTATCACTATGCTCTTCATCAGTCCTGTACAGACTTGGAGCCTGGATCTCTCATCTGGAGCTCTTATTGCCCTTCTTCTCATACTCTCCCAGAACCCCTCGCCTCAAAGGTTGTATTTATTTACTCCAGAGTCTTTACTGGTGTCTCTGGAGAGGCCAGATGGTGCCTGTCCCCCAGGGCTATTTGTCCTGGCTCCGGTAGTGCCCACCACCACAGCTCCTCAATGTATTGGGTGACCACACAGACACTGCACCTTGCCACACACATTAAATTGTCCAACTACCTCTTGTAGCAAATCAGTGTTGTCTGATTAAAATGTTTGAATCTCTCTCTCTCTCTCCATCTATATACATGCACACACACACACATACAAAAAGGTCACTGATGGAGGAGAGGATTTTGCTGGAGAGGGGGACACATCCTTACCTCTGACCCACCACAAGCACTTTTTGTTTTGGACCATGTATAATAGCCTTGTTCAAACACCTTCACTTCCCTTATCACTCATACAGCATTCTAGTTGTCTTCTGTACAGTGACATAGCAATGCTGTTGCGGACTCTTATGCAAACAGAACAAATAAGCCCCAAGCAGGTCAATACCTCATACACAGAGACATTCACATTGACACAACTCCAAAACCCCCCAGGCATATTCCAACATAGGAAAAGGTAAAAAAAGAGTATAATACATGAGGTGCATCATTTAGGTCAGCACATTGGCTTAAAGAGGATGTACACTTTCTTGTGGTCTGAATACGTTTATCAACATTTTCCGTCAGCTGTGACATTAGTGAACCTGGTCTTGGAATCTCTCCCTTCTGCCTTTTAATTTTGCTAATTCATTGGTGTCCACACTCTGATAATAAATTGTAAATGCCAGGTAGGGATAAGGTTTTTAACACATGCAACTGTCTGTTACCATTCTTGGACAGATGTATTTAAACAGTCCATTGTTGTATTTCCTGGCTGCTAACAACTCGCTCTTGCTTCTTTTTCAACTTCCACGCCACTACCTCACAAAGACATTGACTGATAAGCACCACTATCGATCAAGGACAAATTCACCCCAAAAAATAAGATGTGTTCCAACCCACACCGTCTTCCCAATAGCTCACTTTAAAATACTCTGCAGAGGGCTGATCCATTTAATGTTTGAGAACAGCCCTTGAAACAGACTTTCTGCAGCGCATTACAACTCATCCAACCTGCTACTGTTCGGAGAACAACTCAAGGATCTCCTGCCAACACCCAGCCTACCAACATGTGATGCCGCTACTCAAGACTCACTAGTTTACCCAACTCCTGACTTATTGATCATCAGCCCAAAAGTAAGACCGACCTCTTTCACCAGCTTACTGTCCGGCAGGAACAATCCATGATGTGCAGCCTTCTCTTCCATGTTGTCTGAGAGACTGACAGACACACACATGTTCACTGTAGAGTGCGTCCCAGCACTTCTCTTGTGAATTGACAGAGACAAGGCATTCGATTGAGTGCACTGGTGTTTTTCTGTGGGAAATACTGGATAAGGCAGGTCTGACTACACAATTCAAAACATGGGAATTGTGCAACTATTCTTGCCCCGCAGCTTGGAAACTGAGCTGGACTTTCACTTCATCCAAAAGAAACGGACTGACATCCTCCACAAAATGAACACCTACTCATTCTGTGCCTTGGGAAAAGAAGCAATGCTTAAGATAACACACTATTGGTACTACACCCCAGCCAAAAGGTGAGATGGAAACTCAACAGTCCTAATGACTGTTAACGCAACTTTGGCCACCCAGACACACTGACTCATCTCCTCTAGCTCTGTCCCAAACTCAAACGCTACTGGTAGGCAGTGCTGAAAGATATCAGTAAAATTAATGCAACAGATACCCTGTCTTTCTAGCTACGTCCTACTGAGACTCCCCAATGCCCGACACACCCTCTACACTCTAACAAAGGGAAGGCAATAATAATGGTTTTGGCTTTGTGTGGGGCTAAACATGTCATCAAAGGCAAATGGGGCACAGATACATTGTTTCTCACTTTGACTGGCTGCATAGACTGCGGGACCCTATAGGGATGGAAAAGCTTACTGCTTTCCTGGAGAACAAGTTGCCACACTTTGACAAAATGAGTGGCCCATGCATCTAATCTCTAACACTGGACTTTTGGGGACTTCTCCTTTTCACTTACGAGTATGCCAGCTTACAGGACGAAGGGCACGCCTGACCAGCAAGACAAAGACTGACCGCAGTGGGTACGACGCACTAAAAGATCAAGCCTGCTGACACTGAATACGTTGCAAAAGAGCTAATTCTGGTGAAAGAGCTAATTCTGGTGAGAGAGGCTATGTTCCCTGGGTGACAACCTCTGATATTTTATCCCTCCACTACCGCCTTTCCCAGTCCCCCCTGGTATCCTCCCTTCCTCACCTTCTATCTCTTTCTTCTGTTCTCCCACTGTTATGTCCCACTGTTCTACCTAATCGGCCTTTGGATTTAGGTAAGAGTATTTGTTCCTGGATAAATTAATAAAAAGATCTGAACAATAAAATATCAATGGGTCTGCAAAATATTTAAATTTTAACATTGTTAATATAATACTCCATCAACACAAGTAAAATTCAAAGTGGTGTACGTCAATAAGAAGCACTATTTACAAGGAGAATAAAGCGAATTAAAACGTTTTAGGGAAAAAGCTAAAATCTTATTATATTAAGCAGAATAGAATATGCCACCAAATACTTAGCTATTTTATAAACAAAGATATTCTAATTGCACGAAGATTGAAGGAAAGTACATTCACGTTGAATAGTGTGATGGTAAATGTGAGCCTTAAATGTCAAATCATCAATGTATCAAGAGTTATCAGTTTGGGAAGTTTAATTCCTGACACAGAATTGGATTGTAATTATGGAATATGAAGAAGTGGCCCATGAGCCTTAATGAATGATGAGCCTCGATCCCCCTGAGCAGTCTGAGAAGGTAGCACTGTTGGGGGTTACGGCAGTGGCTGATCAGACCAGTCTGAGCTATTTACACTTAACTAGAGAACTTCAAACTCTGTGCTCGCAATCCAGCACATCGCACATGCACTGAACACTGACAACCAACTGATCCAAAGGGAATACTGTTCTCCTCTCCCTCCGGTGTTTCCTTTATCTAATTTTCTTCCTGTGTGTCTCCTTTACCCATTGTTTCAGTGGATTTCTCCTTCCACATTATTTCTCTGTCTTTTGTAAAGTCTTAATACTTTTCAGAAGCCTTCTCCCTTTTCCCTTTGTCTTTCACTGGCTCTCTCTTTTACTTTTTCACTATCTTTGTGGGTTCCCGGCCTCTTCCACCCATTTTCCTATTTGGGATCTTTTTACCCTACATTTATGGAGCTCTTTCTTTCTTTCTCTTTTTCAACATTTTTTATCACCTCTCTCTGGGCTTGTTTCTTTCACCCTTTCTGCCTCCCTGGGGCCCATACTATTGCTCCCTGAGGCCCAACTTCATCCATCTCCGCCCTATCTCTCGATCTATTTGAAGGGATTTCTTTCACTCTCTCCTAGGTTGTCTAACATTACCTTTCTCTCTTTGCTAATCCGTCCCCCCTCCCACTCTTTATCTATCCCTTGACACCGGTCAACGCAACACAATCTACCATCTCTGGCTTCTTTAATTTTCTCTGCACAACATATTTTGATGATGTTCAACAGAAAGAGAACGTATTGTTTTTCAGTGATCCTTACAAAACTCAAAATTCATATGCTCTCTCTCTCGTGGCTTAGCTGCCTTTCTCCCTCATTCTCAAGGGGGCCTCGTTTGCTCTTTTGGGTCTCTTTCATTCTTTATGTGACTCTCTGGGTTTCTCAGACTCCTTTTATACTTTCTCTTTGGGGCTCTCTTTCACCTTTTGATCTTGTATTCTTTCATACGCCAGAGTGTTTTTTTCCTCTGTGCAAATTAATACATTTTCCATAGCTCTAAGCCCATTTTCTTTCTCACATGCACACATTAGTGCTCTTCAAAGATTACTTTTTTCCTCACTATTTATATATGTATATCTGGGGTTGCTTTAAGGTTTCTCAGGTTTGTGGTCTTATATTCTCACTGTTACTCTCGATCACTGGATACTTATTTCACCCTCCTTTGATCTTCGGAACTCTCTGATAACCCTCTTCACCTCAAGGCACCTCTTATAATAAAGTGTTTCTTTGTTCTGTATTTCTACAGTCTCAAAGGCATTACTGTACAAATTTACCAACCTCAAAAAGATGAAACTCTGACTTGGCATAGTTGAGATTCAAATTCATGAACAACAGATCACAAAACATGTCTTCTCTTTTGATCTCACTGTATCTTCTCGCTCACATTTTCTCTCTCTCAAAGTCTTCTTCTTAGTTTTCTCACCCTTCGTCTCTTTTTCACTCTCTCTCTCTGCCTCGCTTATTCTCATTCTTTCCATTTATCTCCTTCTCATTATCTTGCTCCTCCTCTGTTTTACCTTTTGTTTATCTTCCCTCTCTTGTTCTTCACCCCTTATGCTCTGCTTCTTCTGTCACCTAATTTTATCTCTGGCTTCTCACATTTGTTTCCCCTCACATTGTTACACTTCTCAATCACATTTTTCCCTTCTCTCATTTTCTTGCTCTGACGGACGTGCTCTCAGCTCTAATTTCATCTTCCCCTCTGTCCCTTATATTTCTCTCTGAGAGTTCAGACTTCTTTATGTGTAGACGTCTCACTTTGCACTTGAGAATTAAACTATAAAATAAGGTTAGAATCCCGTACCGGAGTAATATGTTAAATTCTAATATAACACTGCATATAGGTTTTAACAACATAATGGCGTCTGAAAAATACAAATTGCAGCATTTTTGCCCCTATGTTCAAATATGCACTGGCCGGTGCTTTGTGTGCTTGGGTCCTCTGCAGTGTTTACCATGGAGCTCAGGTCAAGGAACCTTTCTCCAGCACAAGTGCTGTACTCAAATGGACTGCTGTGAATCCAAGCACATTTATAACATTGTGTTAATGAACTCTAGCATCTCCCAAAAAATGGAAAAGACTTTGCACCCCAGGAGGGACTGGATGTACAGACAACAAACTTTAGTTTAATGCCAATTAAGTGTCTAAGTTTCTAGAACAAGAACAGATTTACTTACTCATCTTTGTTCACCCTGGAAAATCCCTTTGTCTTCTTTAGATGTGTTTATTTCAACTTTCCACTACTGGTTCATTTTTATAAGTTCTTCTAGCTTTTAGGAGAAAATATGCATATAGCAATTGAGCTTGGGAATGGTGAGCAGGGCCGGCTTTAGGGCAGGTCGAGTGGTGCGGCCGCACTGAGCGCTGACCTGGAGAGGGGCACTGACCTCAGGTGGGGGCACTGTGCTTAGCAGCTTCTTAGGATTTAAAGCGCCTGCTGCAGAGTTCCTTGTGCATCCAGCTTTTGGGCAGCAGTAAAAATGTCAAGATAACTCTTGTAATTAATGTTCCTGCTAGAGAAATAGATCAGAGTTGTGTCTAGTGTCAGTTTTGACTCGCCATAAAGTAGCACAGAGGGTTAATATGCCTGCTGCAAAGAACAGATCTGTATTTTATTAGGCTAGGTGAGTGGATTAGTAAAACCAGCCTTTAACAGTGCTTTAAAACAAATGAAATGTATGTGAGAGAGGGGCTGTGGAGAGATGAGGTGCACTTTTGCCAGATGGTAGAGAGGGAATCCGAGGAGGAGGTCATTGGAGGATGAACGCCATAAAGACTGTAGCACCGGGCACCACCAGAGCTAAAGCCGACCCTGGTGGTGAGTGACAAACTGAAAGCATTGTATGTGCCGAAAGTGCTTACCCTGCCTTCTCAGCACCTCCTCTAAAGTGTCTTGATTATGAACTGCTCTGTCCTTGGATGGCTGATGTTGCACCACTCACTTATAAAGCATCACAACTCCTGACAAGCAGCCAGAGCACCATCGCAATACAGCCTCTCAAAAATAATCAACAAATTAAACCACTGCTAATCTCTGATGCCTATATGCGGCTGGTCTGTTTTTTTTCTACCTGCCCTTCCAGTTTCTTTCTCTTCAGCGAGTGGAAACTGAGAGGTTGGTGCAGGGCAGATACAAGGAAAAACACTGATCTGAGCAGCCAATGAGTAAAATAAATGCAGTCTCCACAGGCAAGCAAGGTGGGCACCACTGCACCGGCTGCACCACTGATAGCTCTACCCCTGATTTTTTACCTTCCAATTCGTCCCAGCTGATCCTGTTTCTGGAGCTGAAAACATTCTCCTGCCCAAGTCAGCTCTGTGCTGCCTTGTCCCTTCTCAGATGAGTAGTACCCTGTGGAGAATTCTCTCTCTGAGGGCCCCCACACCCATCCTTGTGCCAGGCCCGGCTCTGACTGAAGAGAAACAATGTAAGTTGTTACTTTGTTTCTCTTCAGTCCTGGGTCAGCGCAAGGAGCTCAGAGCAGGCTGCACTCTGCAGCTGCTTATGACCAAGACACACACAGCTCTCTACAGATGAGCTTACTGAAGACTAGGGGTCCCCCCGCACCACAGGGGCTGCGGGGGTGTCAGTTACGCCCCTGACATAGACGGGCATTGGTCCACCCAGAGGATTATTACTCTCTTACAACCATGCTACTAACTAGTTGGAGTAATATTTCCGCTTCCCAGGAATCATTCCATTGGAATGAGCAAGGGACTATTTTCCTTCTAAAAATTACACTCAATCATCACATAGGCACCTATATAATGCTCATGTGCATTTTCCACATAAAGCAATCTTTTTTTGATACATTTTCCCAGCCTTGGCAAAGCCATTAGGCCAGACTTTAACGTGATAAACAGCAACTGTGCAGGGAACACATGTAAACAGCATTTGTGAATGCCTGGGTTCACGTGCATTGGCACTTTAAACCCAGACTTATTGGCTGTGCTTTGCCAATGCTTGTTGTAAAAGTCTGTTCTTTAAACTGCATGTAATGAGGAAAAAACGTATATTTACAGCTTTCAGTGAACTACGCTGGTTGCAATATTCTCATATTTAATGTATTCTATCTGTGCGTGAATAGGGCCAGGAAACAGTGGCAGTCCAAGTTTTACATTTTGTACATTTATTTCACAGAGTAATATGTTACAGATGGAATACCTTTCTCACTTTTAACTGAACACGTTCAAGTCATGTGTGCTCTTCAAATATTATTCTTTCATGTAACACTAAGAAATTTAAAAAAAATGTGAAAATCTGTACACAAATGGAAGTAGCAATTGTTTTTAAAAGTGCAATATTTCGTTGATAATTGGTTTTGAAATGACCTATTTATGGCACTCCACTCTGTATATGTTTATACTACATGCTCTTGCTGGTTGTAATTAATTGAAAATCAGAAGTTTGCACTGCTAGCGGTGTGATACCTGAATATCCAGTATCAAATATTTCTGGGCCACAATATGATGGAGAAAATATTGTGACAGCAAAAATAATGTGTGACTTAATATTGTATGTAGTATAACATTTTAAATATTTAGTTCAAATAATAGTGGGTGATTCTTTTTTTAATTAATATTTTTAAATGAGTTTGTGGGTTTAATGATTTTTGTTGGTATTGTTTTCAAACTAGAAAATATTTATATGTTGGGTTTTGATATTACTTGTATTCCATGTGCTTATTTATTATATTTTAAAAATATGGTGTTAAAGAAAAAAAAATTATTGTAAATATTATATAATATCAAAAATTGAAAATACATGATTTGTGTAAATATGTTTATTTATGACTTGGGGTGTTAATTATTTACATTTATATTTTTGGGTTAATTTTCTAACTCAATGTATACTTAGTATGAAACCAAAAATTAACATATAGTTAACTTTTACCTTAACATGTACAGGATATTACAAATAAAATTTGAACTAAGTTTGTAGGGTAGAACCTTGAATAGTGGTTCTTTTAATCCATCCCCTTTTAAAAAAAAGATATGTAAGTTTTGTAATGCTTTAGTTAGAATAATAAATAGGACCCCCACACAATGGGCTGATTCACAAAAGCATTTATGAGTATGGAAAGTAGTACTACAGGAGAACTCTTTTAGGGAGTCTTACATGTCTTTTTCAATCAGCCTTGAAATGTCCAACTCACTGTCGTTGAACTGCAAAAAGGACACTGCCCTTTCTATTAGTGTCGCTTGAACATGTTTTAATCTGATTTTCCCATTTTCTTTCCATTTTAGATGTTTGAGGCTAAATTAAGAAAGCACGTAAAAGTACATACAAGAGTACTACAGGAGTACTAAGTTACATACTCCAAAAGCCTTTGGAAATAGGCCCCAATGTATACAAATTCACCAGTATCGGTGGAATTGGGGTTTGAATAGTAATTATGATAGTATTTGTGAACCTCCACAAATATCTGCTTTTATACAATGTTGTTGGAACTGGTGTTAGAATAGTAAATCTAACCCCTCACCTCAGAAATATAAACACTTTCCCCAATATCTGTGGGAGTCAAGTTAGAATAGCACATTTGACTGCCTTAGTACGTGCACTTTCTCCCATGCTTTTAATTTTAGAGTTAAAAAGTACATTTACCCCATATATAAATGACCTTATTATCAGTCATAATGGATTGAAAGAATAAATGATACTTGTAAAGTGCATTGAATGCCAAAGGCTGGCATCCTGGCACTAAGGAAACAGGTAAAAGAATTAGGCAAATAGGCAGGCTCTCAGATTTTTGGGGAGATTCAGATGGTTGGAGATGCTCCTGATGTTGTGCAGCATGGTGCTGCAGAGATTGGCAGTGCCCTAGGTTCGAGAGGAAGTGGTGTTGTAGGTGCTGCTCCTGCCTAACCCTAAAAGTTCTGACTTGGAAAAATGTTCACCAAAAAGTACCAGAAGAGCCAACAGAAGACTGGCACCAACCTGCCAGTTGATCCGCCCAAAGTGTGTAGCCGGTCGGTGTAACTTCATAGTAGCTCCCACTACGTTCTTCTTTGCATCGCCAAATCCTTTTCAGTGGCACATCTGATTGACGGTATCCAGCCTCATGGAAGCCTCTTCAACTCACCCTGCTGGATGTTTTCAACTTCCAAAAAGTTGTCTAAGTCCGAAGGTAAAAATTATCACTGTGCTCGACGGCGACAGGCTCCCAATCAATGATGACAAAAGTGCACAAGGACAGGTAGTTTTTTTTAATAAAAGTTCGTTGAGGACCAAATTCAATATCTCGTTTAGCTGGAACTATGAAGTTGGAAACTTGTATCTTCTCTTAGTTTCTCCAAAATTTGGAAAAGTGATCATCACAAAGAAACTTTTGTGAGGCATAGCCAACACGTGATTCGCCCCCTGCGGCCAGTGAGCCAGGGCTTTCTCAAGATGTTTGATCGACAAGGTGAGAGAATGTGGAAGGGTTTCACCCATCTAATGGAGAATCAGAGTCATTCTAATATCGGGTATGTATGGATCGCTCAGGTCCGCAAGTTGAATGGATAGCGGTAGATAAATCTAAAATTCAAAGGGCGTCCTTATCCATTTCTATCGGCACAAGCATTTTCTTTGTCATGATCACTTATGACGTCAAATACATTTTGTTGAAATTACTTTTGTCATTACTGAATTAATGGGTAAGGGGTTTCCCATTTCCAAGACAAGTGGTATCTGAATTATCCTCATTGTCAAACAGGTTTGGCAAAAAACTGGATCCATTACCCCTCCCCATCAACGATGACAATCTCCTCAGTGTGGAAATCCGGCTTCTCTTACTCATAGCATTTTTCTGCCATTGTCGACGGCTTTACTGAAACCTCATTCAGAGTGCCCTAGTGGCAAGGACTCCTCCTCGGGCACAGCCTGCTGCTTGCTGCGCTAAACTTTACCTTCTACTGGACTTTTCTTTAATAATTATTTTGAATCGAAAGGTAAGGAAAGACGAGGCCCAATCCACCTCATGTCTGAACAATGCTCCATTGCGCAGTCGGCCTTAACTTTGACTTTGCCCCAATCCCGTGTGACCAGATACCCACGGTTTGCGCTTTGATCTCTTAGGCACAATTCTCCACTTAAAAGTTTAAAAATTCATATCCCCATTTCTACTGATTGGATTTAATTCAACTTGGCATCATTCTATTGTTTTAAATTCACTCTTTTTTTCTAACTTGGTTGGTTTGGGATTTTTCTTGTGTTGTGTTGTCACTTTATTGCCATGTGTGTGCTGCATAAATACTTAACACAATGCCTCTGAGTTAAGCCTGAATTCTTTTGTGCCAAGCTACCAGAGGGTTAAGCACAGGTTAATTTAGGGACTTTTGTGGTTCACACTGACCAGAATTGTTGTTAATGCTTGAGAAGGGTTTACATCCCCCTCAACCAATAAATCGATTTACAAAAGCCAAGACATGTTTCAAAACTTTCAGCATCGGACTCATGAGTCTTTAAAACAATGTCAAGTGAAGCCTGGCTGAAAGACATTCTATCACATTGAAACACTCTTTCCAGCATAACAAAGGCCAACAGGAGTCTGGTTTCTTTGGCCAGAACCATTTGATGGTATGCTGAATATAATTTCGCTTTGGTAAAATCTCTCACCCTGTTAATGTGCAAACCATCTTATCGATCTTAAGCGGGGATGACGGTTGATCACAATCACTTTGTTGCTACTTTGTGAGATTGATGCATTCCCTTATATTGTTGTTATGTCTGCTCAGAGAATGACAAAAGGAAATAACCAAAATGATGATTCCACTGGTTCAATTAATCTCTGTGCACACAGTCTAGAACAGCACGCAAATTCTTTCTGACATCAACCAACCATGGGGCATATTTACAAGGACTTATCCCCGATTTATCGGCACTTTAGCGCCGCAAAAGTGGCGATAGATTTATCGCCCATTCACAAGCAGGCGCAAACTGCCGACATCACCAGTTTTCCTGCGATAGCTACCGCAAAAAACATCGCCACGGATGAGTGCGACAACTAACGCTAATGATATGCAGAGTAGGCGTTCCCGTGCAAAAACACACAAAAACACCACTTCGCGAGATTCTCAACGACCAGTCAGATCTGCGATGCGAACCAAGAACAGGCGATAAGGCACGTTAGCAGCAGGGATTTAACACCTGCCTTTTGCTGGTGTTAAGCAGGACGACTACCTGCAGTATGAAAGGGAGCCCAGCCCAGAGCCACAGCTGAAGACCAACAGATGCCATGGAGCTACTGATCATGCAGCTCGGAGAACCAAGAGGGCCACAACACCCACCGCCACCACTCCCAGGCCACCCCCCCGGACCACCCTCCCTGGATTACCACCTAGGCAGCGCAGGACAGCGTACGACCCTAAAATTGACCAGTCCCAGAGACTCAACGCCAGAGGAAGCCATTGGCCAACACAGGCTCAAAAGGACAACCATCCTCCGCATCCTGACCCACATTGCCCACAGGCTGACGGTACCAACACAGCGGACAACCAACATCCCCCTGCAGACAAAGCTGCTGGCTGTGCTGCACCTGTTGGCCCCTGGTACCTTCCAACCAACAACTGCCAGAGTCGGAGGAGTCTCACAGCCAGCCCCATCAAACTTCCTCACACATGTCATGGATGCATGTCCACAAAAGCAACGGCGGGCCCCTGTATCCGCACCACACGATAGTTCCAATTCGTAGTGTACCTGTAAATATTTATTAAAATCTCCTCACCATTGAATTGGATTTTAAATACATATTAAAAATAGTGGTTGAACCATTTTTCTATCTTGTCCAAACCCCAGCTAGTAGGATTAATAGAATACTTAAAAATTAGTTTTTGCCTGTCTGACAGGTTATTTATACAGGTCTTACTGCAGAATTAAACTGCAGCAGTCAGGCAGGATTGGTAGGCCTGAAGCCATGTTTTCCTTGTCACAGTAATGGATGACACAAGAAGTGCTTCAGTCCACAGGTGGCCTTTACCTTTCCATTCCACTGGTGTACTTTCTACAACATAGACTATGACTTTATAGGAGAGTTAGATATGCCAATCAGCAATTAGCCACTTTTTTCATGTTTTAGGTGTCAGAGGACAGACACTGGGTACTGGATCCCAGTGCCCCAGTGTGCAGAATCTTAAAACCAAAAATGGTATTCAGCAAAAGAATGGGTTGACCACGCAAAAGGGCCATTTGGTTTTTTTATTCTGAAGAATAATCTGGGTATCATCTGCCTAAATCATAAACTCCAGATTAAATGACCTAAACAGCTTGGCTATAGGAGCAAAGTAATTGTTAAATAAGGTGGGACTTAGATATGGGCACTTACAACTCCACAATCAAGCTCACCATATGTAATTGGAGGAGTCGAAATTGCCTGTGCCTGCCCCTACAAAAAAGATGTCATCCACTGGAGAACTATGCTTAAAAGAACAACCTTCTGAAGTTGGGCCAGAAGGGTGAAGTGTGACACAGTATGTTATGTTATGTTATCTAATATTTATAAAGCGCCCGGCTTCTCCCTACAGTGTCCCGGCGCTTAGGAACAGAGACCACATAACATCAAACAAAGCATTCCACTACAGCGAAGCTTACAGATGAAAGAGCCATGTTTTTAGACTCCTCCTAAAAGTAAGTAGGTCCGGGATCTGTCTAAGAGAGAAGGGTAGGCTATTCCACAGCCGAGAAGCCACTGCTTGGAAAGATCTACCCCCTACCCGGGAGAGCAGGACCTTCGGAGCTGAGATCAGAAGCTGAGAAGAAGATCTCAGGGTACGCTGTGGAATATAAGGTTGAAATCTTTCCCTAAGGTAGGGGGCTCCAATCTTGTGAAATGCTTTAAAAACCAAGACCAAGGCTTTAAAATGTATTCTTTTCCGCACCGGAAGCCAGTGTAGTGTAGACAGAAGCTGAGTTGTATGAGTCCTGGGCCCTGACAGAATAATGGCCCTCGCCGCCATATTCTGAATCACCTGTAATCGGCCCAGAAGATACTCAGGAAGGCCGAGATACAGGGAATTAACGTAGTCCAGTCTGGACACTACCAGGGCCTGGACCACTGTTTTCCTATAAGGGACTGAGAGCAGGGGGAGAAAGTTCCGCAGCATTCTCAATACCCCGAAATAGACCCCAGCCACCGTTTGGACTTGGGCCTTCATAGAAAGGGCCGCATCCAATTTGACTCCTAAATTTTTCACGATGGTGACCGAAGACGAGGGGGGGACATGTCCTGTGGCCACCAGGTATGCCAAGCTTCAAACGGACGTGGACCAAAGAAGATAATCTCTGACTTCTCAGAGTTACACTTTAGTTGATTTTGTCTCAGCCAGGAGAAGACTTCAGAGAGGCAAGTGTTAATTAAGTTGCCGTTGAATTCGACACCCTTCTCGCACGTAAACAGTAGCTGGGTGTCATCAGCATATGACACTATTTTTGCTCCGTATTTCTCGGCGAGAAGGGTGAGCGGGGCCATATACAAATTAAACAAAGTTGGGCTCAGTATTGAGCCCTGTGGGACCCCGACATTCATAGGTGGAAGCACAGTGGCGAAAGGAGGAGACCAGATAGTTTGTGAGCGGTTGACAAGAAAAGACGCGAACCATCTCAATACCGTGCCACCAATACCGCTCTCTGTAAGTCTTTGCAGTAGTCTATTGTGGGGCACGGTATCGAAGGCTGCAGCGAGATCCAGTAATACCAAGACCGCATTACCTCCTCTATCCAGCGTAGCTTTAATTGTCTCCACAACTTCTAGCAGGGCTGTTTCAGTGCTAAAGTTAGCTCTGAAACCCGATTGGCTAGAGTGCAACAAGTGGTTGGTCTCCACATAGTTCGTTGTGACTTCATTGACATATTTCTCCAAAACCTTGGAGAAAAAAGGCAGAAGTGATATGGGCCTGTAGTTACTGGCGGCCTCGGGGTCTGCTGTAAATTTCTTAAGCAGCGGAAGAATTTTAGCATGTTTCCACGTTTGAGGCATGAGCCCTTCCCGCAAGGCGATGTTCAAGATCGGGTTCACTACAGGGTTAATCACTTCTGCTATTGAGGACAGAACTTTAGCTGGACATGGGTCAGATGGCGAGCCAGATTTCAAAGCTTTCATAAGCACTAGAGATTGCTCCAGGGTGATCACAGGAAACTCCATAAAGGAGGCATCAGTGCGGGACACACATCAAAGGGAGGTCCACCAGCAGCCTCCAGGTCTGTCGACTGAGCTGCAAAGGAGTCCTGGATATTTCAAATTTTTTCGTGGAAAAGGAAACCATGCGGCTGGTCCAGTCGCTTGTGGGAGCGAATGGTAGGCTAATTGTCGTAGGGGAGGAGAAACTTTTTACAATATTAAAAAGTGCTTTACTTTTGTTGCCAGCCAGATCAATTTTTGTTGCGAGAAAAAATTTCTTTCCCTCGCGTACTTTCCTATAGTGTTCTTTCAGCGCTAGTTTGTAAATAGATTTGTCAGTGGATCTATAATTTCTCCGCCATTCTCTTTCCAGATGTTTACAAAAACTGCAGATAGATTCTGAAAGATTAGGGCGGCAATACTTCCTTTATTCTAGATCATCCACAGTGGGTCTGTTAAAGGTAAGAGGGCAACCTTTGTGCCATGACAGATGCAAAGTCCTGCCTATGCCTCATCCCGAAGAAAATAATGTTAAAAAAAGGCAGATAGTTGCTTATTGACTACTGTTTCCACCACTTTTGCCATAATTGGCACCAGCAACATATGTCTAAAATTACTGAGGAAGACAGGTTTAGCAATGGGGTCAATATGGCCTGTTTCCAGCATTCAGCTACTGTTGCTGCAGAGATTGAAGCATTAAGGAAAGCTGTAAGGGTAGGTTAAATGACATCAATAGCTAGATGAAAGGTTTAGCGGGACATTGCTCCAGGCGGTAACCTGACATGCATAAATATAATCTAGATAGACATTATCTTTGTACTTTAGTAATTATTTCATATGAAATTAATAAGACTGAACTTCAAGAATTAGGTAGGTAGCAAATTGAATTTTAAGGACACTGCATAGGTTGAAATGTATGCATCAGAGTCAGGCCTGATCATTTTAAGATGATTGCATCAGTGATGTTTGGTATTGGTATTAATACTAGGTAGCAAATGTCAGAGTCACACAGCTGTGTTTGATGGAGAAGAAAGTGACAGACTACTGCAAGAAGTGTTAGAGGAAAAGAAAGAAGTGTTAGAAGAAAAACTTGCAAAATTGATGGTTTTTGAGGATGTAACCTACCTGGAAGATAAAGTGGTGCCAATAAAACAGAAATTCAAAATATGGGGGATATTCACAAGAATGTGTGATAAACATCGCCAAAATAGGTTAACGCAAGTTTTCATATTGCCTTCTATCGCGGGAAAAAAACTCTGGGTTAACGTCGTATTTTCAACACGGCGGTAACATGCGATAGTCTCCCGATAACGCGTCAAATGTCCACGATAACATTACCGGGACGGCGATGAAAATCCAAACCCGAACGCGAAAAAAGTTGCGATGGACCCAACCGCGATAAGACAATCAGCGAAAAGCAGCGCCAGGCCTGCAATTCACACACGTCAGGCGGGAAAAACCACTACAAAAGCAGAAAAAAAAAAACGAAACAAAAACCAAACTACAGCGAAGCACAATGGAGGCAGCCGGAGCAGGTACAGAGGACGGCCAGAACCCCACAAGCCCCCGGAGGAGCAGCCTGGGACCTTGGGGACAGGGAAGGGCAAGGACAAGAAGAAGAGGAAGACGTGGTTCAGTCCGCAGGAAAACAGGATCCTGATCACGGAGGTGATAGAACACCATCAACAACTGTTTGTCACCTCCACTGTGTCATTGGCAACAAAAAATGGAACATGGCAGTCCATCGTGGACAAGGTGAATGCAGTCGGAGTGCTGAGGAGGACAATGGATGAGGTCAAGAGGCGCTGGAATGATGTGAAGCGCAAGACCAAGCAGAAACTCGCCAACAACCAGAAGGCAGCAATGCAAACTGGAGGTGGGAGTCCAGCGCCACAGGAGGAGCTGGATGAGATGGAGGAAATGGTGTCCACAGTCATCAGTGGGGAGACGGTGGCAGGAGTTGGGGGACCGGACACTGCTCAACATGACCCGACACAACAGCAACAGGGTGAGTAACGACCAGGGACTGGGGGACGGGGGAGATGGGCACAATGGCACACATGCACAATCAAGCGGAGCACAGTGCACACCCACAATGACTCTGGATCATGTCCCTGATCCCCTTGGCACACTGCAGCACACATAGCAACAGCACGTAGGCCCCCGTCGACTATGTGCCCAGAGGAGGCCTGCCCACACATCACTTATCTCACAACCAACCCATGCACATGTGCTGAACCCAGCAAAGCTGCGGGTCCGTGAGCCACACTGACAATGCAAGTGACACTGCATGACGATTAGCATGGCTGCAGTCCGATCATCATGACATGGTGCACGCCACCACACTGAGGTGGCTGAGTGTGGACCACATCCGTAAAGGAGCAGGTCACACTCTGACACATTCACCTGCACAAACAACCCCTGACGTCAACAACACATCTGTGGACAAACCATGCCCCAGAGTCCCAACTCCCACCAAGACCCCAATTCACCTAAGTCTGCAACATCTCAGCACTGTATAGGCACAGAAGTCAAAGGCACACCGCCTGAAAGGGACAAGGGGCAGCAAAATCAGAGCTGCAGGGGCGACTCTCTCAAAATGCAGCACACACACATGACATTCAGAGCACATCAGCATTGACAACAATGTGGTACAAACTGCAACACGTTTACAACAGGACAGAGGACACAACAGGTGCCGCTTGTGTGTAGAAACTGGCCAATCACATTTGGCATAGCAGGGAAATGTGAGATGTCAATGTACAAGTACAAACACACATCCGTGATGTTGTCGAAATGTCCACTGTCGCGCATCAAATAGGCAGCTCCTCCTAGACAGTCACAATGTACATTGTCATGCAGTCTGTATGTGAACTTGTACAATGCGTCAACATACATGTGAACACAATGTAATACTGCATCTCCCCTTCACATTGTAGAGGGAGCATCAACACCTCCTGCAGAGCAGCCCCAACAACTCTTCACTGATGACGATGAGGACATCCCCAACATCGACACCGAAGCCCTCCAAGTCCTCATTGACAGCTTCGGCACCCCACCTCCAGGAGCAGGGCAGCCCAGCTGCATCAAGGAGACCCCACCCCCTGCACAGACCATACAGCAGGAAGCACCTACCACCCCGGCTGTCTCCCAGGACCCCCACGAACAACACATGGCCAACGCCGTGTGTTAGAGGTCCAGGAGAAGATGGCTGATCAGGTGCGGGTGGGGTTCGACCTCATGGCAGCCAAACTTGATGCCATACATGTGTGTCTGATTCCCATCAGGGACCACTTACAGTCCCTAACGGATCCTTGAATTCAGCTGCTGCAAAACCAACCCTTGTAAAGATCAGGGTGACATCAGCAAATGCAGAAGTACTGACAGTTTCCTCTATTCTACTCAGTAAGGATGAGATTCATGTGTTCTGTTTGGGTGACCTGACTCGTTGTCAATACTGAGTCACAGAAATGAAGGTAGTGGAAAAATAAGTCCTTTTTTCTGGTGACACAACATTAAGCTTCCCCCAGCCAAAAAGGATCTCCAGCAACAAACATAACATTCAAAATACAACAGAAACTAAAATGTTAACATTCCAAATACAACAGAACACTTAGGCCCATATTAATCATTTTTTTCACACAGTGTAATGCAGCAAGACATCTTTCTGCACTGCGCTACATGAAAGGTAAGGAATGTGCCATATTTAGCATTATATGGCGCATTCCTGTCCTTTCCTGGTGCTGGCACATTTTTGGCTGCCTAGCACCAACACAGACACCCTTGTGTCATGGTGCAAGGGTGCCTGTATTGTAGGCAGGATTGTTTTGTGCAGGAAGGAACACCTTCCTGCACAAAAACAATCCTCAGAGCCATTTTCCTCTTTCTACGTGTGCTGCATTTGCAGCACACCTAGAAAAAGGAAAAAACTAGGAGAAAGAAAGATATTTCTCCTTGGTACACATCACCTGGAGAAGCATAGGGGCAGATTTACAAGAAAGTGACTCAGTGCGGAACGCAAGCCATTTGGCTGCACCACACTGAGTCACTTTCAAAGCACAGGGATGCGACATACTTACAACAATATGTTGCATCTCTGTGCTTCCCCCTGCGCTGGCGCACAAACTGCTGCCATGCGCCGTCGCAGGCACCCTTGCACCACTGTGCAAGGATGCCTGTGTCGTGGGGAGACTGGTTTTGTTCAGGAAGGGTTTCCTTCCTGCACAAAAACAATCTGAAATGCCGTTTTTCAACTTCTATGTGTGCTGCATTAGCACACATAGAAGTTGAAAAACGGCATTGTTTCAATGATTGTTTATGTGCAGGAAGGGAACCCTTCCTGTACATAAAGAACCATTAGAGGTGATTTCCTCTTTCTATGTGTGCTGCAGAATGCAGCACGCATGGAAAGAGAAAAAGAAAACGAGGAGAAATGAATACATTTCTCCTCGTTGCACCTCCCTACGCCTACTCTGGGGAGGAGTAGCATTCACACGCATTTCCAGATTTACGATGCCTCGTAAATCTGGAAATGTGTCTTGTTCCATGGGTGTTGAGTGGGAACACCCACAGCAACACCCATGGAATGCCCCTTTCACGCAAAGTGCTGCATGCAAAGGGGCCATATTTACAAGGACAGGAAAAGTCACGCAGGGTGGCTTTTTCTGTCCTTGTAAATATGGAGCAGTAAAATTCGCCACCGGTATGACACAAAAAGTGTTGCACCAGTGGCGCAAGGGGCTTGTAAATCTGCCCCATAGTATTTTGACACATTCCCAGGTCTACAACTAATGGTAAATCTGTGAATGCGCCAAAATCCATAGGTGGATGCATGGGAATACCCACTCTCCACGCATGGAACAACTCCCTGGAGATATGTGCTGCCTTGTGTTATTCCTGATTTATGCAGGGCCATCCAAGGTGGCATTGTGTGGCTTGATAAATCTTACTTAGCTTTTAAATCGCCCTTGCATACCCTTGCGTAGCGCAAAGGCAATGCAAAACCTTTTTAAATCTGGCCCTTAATGTGTCATCAAGTACATAACAGGTAACACTGAATGCACATCGCCAGCATCTGTCAAAAATCAGCAGATGTGCCATTCACCCACCTCTCTCTTCACCTGTCTCCTTTAGAACTCAACTGGCTCTTTTATTGGAAACACGTTTACGGTGGGCAAGCCATCAGAGAACTGCCATCTCCATGGCAATGGAAAGCTTGCTCTATTTAGAGTGGAGAATCCAGTGCTGTTTTTCCTGCCTGAGAAGAAGAATTTCAGTCCAGAGCAGGACAAAATAGGACAATATCACCAATGCACTGAAGTAAAGCTCCCAGTAAGTCATCATTTTTTTTAATGGTACTCTTTGAAGGTATTGTCTTTCATAAACAAGAAGAAAATGCCGACAGTCATGCTTTGCAGCTTATGACAAGCAGTTTCATCACAAAGGTCTGCAGAGCATTTTTATAATTCTTTTTATTGGATTTAAACAAACAGTTACCATAACAATATGTCACCAATCACACAGGTAGTATGCCTGAGTGCGCTGCATCAGGTAGGTGTCAACGTTCCATTTGTCCATCAGAGACTTCGGTGGGATCTCCATGTGATCCAAACTTTCTCTCATTTATTGGGGCTACCCCATCCATCGTATATCACCATTTCTGCCAGCATGCACCAGTCCATGTCTTTTTCCCAGTCAGCCATTTCCACAGCTGTTTTAGCTCCCCAGCCTTGGGCTATATTCCGTGTCCCCACTACAAGATCCAAGGCCATCCATACTTTTGATTATTTAGACAATTTTATCATGACCCCATATGTTAAGCACAAACCATTTAGCCGTTTTTAGTATGGGGAGGCCTATATCTTGCCTCATGCAATCTGCTAGCCCCGCCCAGTAGCTCTGCAGCTTTTGCCATTCCCACACAATATGAATAAAGTTGCCTACATATCCACATTCCCTTGCACATACATGCAAGATGTTCCTTCCCATTTTATAATGAACTGTTTTTGAGTAGTATGCTCTGTGAAGAATGTTGAGTTGAATGAGACTGAACTCAGCCCTTATGGCGAGTTTCCTCAGGCCTCTGAGGGCCTCCTGCCACTCTTCCTCTTCAAAGTCCCCGAGATTTTTTCCCCAGACGTTTTTATATTCTGTAGGATATCCGGGGAATTATTGAGTATTATTTTTATATATATTAAGGATGTAGTAACCTTGGCCATGTGGTCAGACAGCAGTCTGTCCTCTCTAATGGGCTGCTTCTGCCATGGAGGATCCCTTTGGTATAGAAGATTAAAGCGAGTGGCTCACTTGCATGTATCTGAACTTCTCAGTGTATGCCATTTGGTACTCCTCTCTGAGGGTCTCAAATGGTACCACATCTCCCCCCTGCCATAGGTTACCTAGGCGTGAAAAGCCTATCTAGTCCCATTTGATAAATCCTTCTAGGTCTCCCACTGCTTGTCATGTGTCACTATCCCATAGTGAGATTTGTTCTGTAGGGGTGCCCTTCCATCCCATGAAAGCTGTCACTTCCCTCCAAACTGTTGTCACTGTTTCATGTGGATTGGTAGCTTTATTTATGGCTCTTCTTGTACAACAGTGTGGGGTGTCCTCTAGCTCCCATCACAAGTCTATCAACTGTGACCCAATTGTTTATGAATCCCAGTTAGGCTGCCCAGTAATATTTTTAAATATCTGGTTGGGATTTACCCCATCATAGACTCTCCTAATTAGTTTTGGTAGTGCAATCCTCGGGGGGGGGGCTTCATTCCATAGTACGAGCTGCAGTTCTGCATCTACCTTCTGAAGAATTCTATTGGTATCTGGAAAGGGGTGTTCTGCATAGCGGATAGTAATCTGGTAAATGTCATCATTTTGGCTGTAGAGCATTTTTAGTAAATATTCCTTGCCTGTGAGCAGGGCAGCAGGGCCTCCGCCACACCAGCAGATTACCAGCTCACCCTTAAAACATATAACTCTCAAAATTGGATCTATTTATTAATTCCAATTTCCTCCTCATCTCAAATAGATCTTTCCTACTGAGGATGTTGGAAAAGGTTGCAGTAGCTCAATCATTGTTTGTCGGGTCAATAGTGTATTATTCTACTTACTCAAGATTTTATCCAACTGGAGATTTGTGAAACTTGTGTTGTATGAGGAGTCTGTAGGCTTTGACACATTCAACCACTTTGCTCTGAGTTCAATTGAGTGAGTAAGTTGGGAGGCAATGTTTTCTCTTCTTCTTACCCAACTTGTCTATCAAATTTGTAATGCAGTGGCTGAATCCTTTCAATGGAGTAGTGATATTGCTTTGCTTTACTGCTTGCTTTATTCAATGTCTATGTCCAACTCCTTGTTATGTGGTATCAACTGGTTAAAATGCTGATGCTGTCAATTTTCAGGTAGTGTACAATATTTTAGGCTCTGCACTGGCTGAATGATTTAGTGGAGAGCCAAATGAAATTTGAATGTAATCCAATTTAAAGGAAGCTCAATGCAAATACCTACTGTGCACAAATGACTGTAACCTAAAATATCAACAGGTCTAATTTCCCAGCATAATTATTTGCCATTAACTCATCCTGACTTCACCCACATTCTGCATTTTATGGCTTATTCCATTGTTTCATGACATGAACATATATATGAGGTCACAGATCCTACCACAGATTCATGAAAATTTGTTATTTTCAATTACAAATGACTATTTCAATGATAGCAAGCACCAATGTCAGTGGAATAGTCCAAATAGATTATGGCAATGCACGGTAACTAAAATGTTTAAATCTCTCCTTTAGCATTTTCAGATGATTCATAATTCAGGAGCCAAAAGTGTGAGCAGCACCTCGTTTAGGACACTATTACAAGCGCAAATGTATTTCCTCTTTAGCCTTGTGAAGAAAAGGATCTTGGTCAACCTGTGGTTAAAATTTATACTGAAACACAATAAACTATATAGGCTACATTATAAATTCTGTCACCGAGCTCAGAATTTCAGCTTGAGCAACCTCTGACTGTTATCGGTACCGTCTCTGTGCAGGTCACCATAGCTTTGAGCTCCCTTCCTCTGGACATTATGTTACAGTCCTCAATGGGTATCTTCAAGAAGAAGCTGCATGCCTGCTTGTATGGCTAGGTAGGTTTATTAAAGACCAGCGCCACAATAGGAAATGGGTACATACAAATCCTAATGGGTGTTGTTGTTCTTGCTGTTATTAGTGCCGAAAAGTGACACAATATTTTGTGACATTTATTTGCTTTCAATGATGCCAATTTATGACACGTTCTCTGCAGATAGGCGCATGAGAAACAAATTCTGTTGGCATTTAGAATGACTTTCAATACCTTTGAAATTTTAAGCCATTTTTATGCCCCAGTGCTCAGATGCCTGTGTGTTTGCCACCTGAAAAGCTATTTTGGAGACATCAGTTCGTCAAACACAACAGATTTGAAGAAGTAAATGTCTAAAAAGTATGGTACCAGAATATTGTTGCCAGAATATTGTCTGACATAAATATTGTGTAAACACAGAGTTTTCAAAAATATCGCCCCATTAGGATTACTATTAGAACATTTACTACCAATAGAATGACACTTTTCTGTAAAGATGTCATGAAATTTACATCAGACGATTTTTCTGCAAATTATGTTGTGACCCACATCTGTGCTACAAGGTATCACTAAATGCTTATATGGCCCTTTATTGAGGAATTGGTTTTGGTTCATGGAGACCACCACTTTAGTACAGGCTTGTAAGAACATAGAGCAGACCTCATACACATGTACGTTTCAGCTTCAAATTATTTGAAAAACAATCACAGTGAAATTGCAACTTGCTGCAGTTTTCAAGATTTTTTCATAAGGAATCAGGAAAACATCAATCAATCAATCAGGGGTTTGTTAAAGCGTGACTACTCACCCGTAAAGGTCTCAAGGCGCTAGGGGTGGGGGGGGTGCAGGTTCCATCCATCAAGGAGGGGGTCTGTCGAAGAGCCAGGTTTTGAGGTTTCTTGCGAAGATGGGGAGCGATGTTGTCTGTCTGAGGTGGAGCGGAAGGGCGTTCCATGCTTTGGCCGCGATGAAGGAGAAGGAGCGGCCTCCCGATCTGGTCTTTCTGGTGCGGGGGACCACGGCGTAGAAGAGCTGGGCTGATCGTAGGGTCCTTTGGGGTGCGTGGAATTTGAGTCGGCTGTTCAGGTATGCTGGTCCGGTGCCGTGGAGGGCCTTGTGTGCGTGGGTGAGCATCTTGAAGGTGATTCTCGCCTCGACAGGGAGCCAGTGGAGTGTGCGCAGGTGCTGGGAGATGTGGCAGTGTTTTGGCAGGTTGAGGACCAGTCTTGCGGCGGCGTTCTGGATGTTCTGTAGCTTGCGGGTGAGGTTTTTGTTTATTCCGGCGTAGAGTGCGTTGCCGTAGTCGAGTCTGCTGGTGACCAGGGCGTGAGTGACGGTCTTTCGGTGTTCGAGTGGGATCCATTTGAAGGTCTTACGAAGGAGGCGGAGGGTGTGGAAGCAGGAAGACGAGACAGAGTTGATCTGGCGGTCCATTTTGAGCTCGGAGTCCAGGATGATTCCCAGGTTGCGTGCGTGGTCCGTGGGGGTTGGCGGGTTTCCGAGGGCGGGGGGCCACCAGGTGTCGCTCCAGGCATCGGGGTTTGGGCCCATGATGAGTACTTCTGTTTTGTTGGTGTTTAGTTGTAGGCAGCTGTTTTTCATCCATTTGGCGACGGCTTCCATGCCTTCTCGAAAGTTGCGTCTGGCGTTGTTGGGCTCGTTGGATAGGGAGAGGATGAGCTGGGTGTCGTCTGCGTATGACACGATGTTGAGTCCATAGGTTCTGACGATGGGGGCGAGTGGAGCCATGTAGACGTTGAAGAGCGTCGGGCTGAGGGAGGAGCCCTGGGGGACTCCGCAGGTGGTAGGTGTGGGGTCCGAGAGGAAGGGGGAGTCTGACCCGCTGCGTCCTGCGGAGAGGAAGGAGCGGATCCAGTCGAGGGCCTTGTCCTGGATTCCTGCGTCGTAGAGTCTGCGTATTAGGGTGCGGTGGGAGACTGTGTCGAACGCCGCTGATAGATCGAGGAGGATGAGGGCTACTGTTTCTCCTTTGTCCAGTAGGGTGCGGATGTCGTCTGTTGCGGCGAGGAGGGCGGTTTCCGTACTGTGGTTTTTTCTGAAGCCGGATTGGGAGGAGTCGAGGATGTTGTGTTCTTCAATGAATGTGGCGAGTTGGCTGTTGATGGCTTTCTCGATGACTTTCACTGGGAACGGGAGCAGGGAGATGGGTCTGTAGTTTTTTAGGTCGGTGGGGTCCGCTGAGGGTTTCTTTAGGAGGGGGTTGACCTCGGCGTGTTTCCAGTCGTCGGGGAACGAGGCGGTCGCCAGGGAGCGGTTGATGATGTGGCGGAGCATGGGTGCGATGGTGTCGGCGGCTCTGTTGAAGATGTGGTGGGGGCAGGGGTCCGTGGGGGCCCCTGAGTGGATTGACTTCATTGTCTTCAGTGTGTCTTCGGTGGTGAGGGCTGTCCAGTCGTCAATCGCTGGTTTCCGGGTGTCGGGGGTGGTTGGTGAGGGTTCAGTGTGTTGGTTGTCTTCGTCGAAGTTGTCGTAGATGCTCTTGATTTTGTGGTGGAAAAGGTGCTGAGTTTGTCGCAGAGGTCTTGTGAGGGAGGGATGTCGGTAGACTCGCTAGTGGGTTGGGCGAACTCCTTGATGATGCTGAAGAGTTCCTTGCTGTTGTGCGCGTGGGTGGAGATTCTGTCTTCAATCGCTTTTTTCCTCGTTTCTCTGATGAGTTGATGGTGGGCGTTGGTGGCGGCTCTGAAGTTGTCATGGGCTTCTGTGGATTTGGTGTTCCTCCAGGCCTTTTGAGGCGGCGGCATGTGCTTCTGGACTCTCGAAGTTCGGTGGTAAACCATCTGGCTTTCTTGGCACGGGTATTGTTGTTTTTCTTGAGGGGGGCTATGGTGTTGGTGCTGTCCGAGATCCATCTATGCAGGGTTCGGGCTGCGGTGTTGGGGTCGTCATTTTCAGCGATGGTTGGGGTGGAGTTGTTGAGTGAGGAGGTGAGCTGGTCGTCGGTGATTTTGGTCCAGTTTCTTCATGGAAGCAGGTGCTGGTGTCTGTGGATGGTGGGTGTTCTGAAGGTGAAGTGGACACAACGATGGTCGGTCCATGGGAGTTCGGTGGTGTGGCTGAAGGTGATGGAGTTTCCTGTAGTGAAGAGGGGGTCGAGGGTGTGTCCTGCTGAGTGCGTGGGCTCGGTCACGATCTGGCGCAGTCCAATGTTGTGGAGGTTGTCCAGGAGGGATGTGGTGTTGGGGTCCAGTTGGTTGTCGAGGTGGAAGTTGAGGTCTCCCAGCAGGGTGTAGTTGGTGGATGCGATGGCCTGCGGGGAGATAATGTCCGTGATGGAGTTGGCGAAGGGTCCGCGGGGTCCAGGGGGTCGGTAGATGAGGGTTCCTCGGAGGGTGGCGGTGGGGCTGGCCAGTATCTTGAAGTGAAGGTGTTCCATCAGTTCTGTGGGCTCGTCAGGGAGTGTGCTCAGGCGGAGGGTGGATTTGTGGACGATGGCGATTCCTCCTCCTGGGCGGGTGGGGCGGTCCTTCCTGGAGATCTTGTATCCTTGGGGGATGGCGATGGCGATGTCCGGTCCCGAGGTGGTGTTGGTCCAGGTTTCGGTGAAGAACGCTACGTCCGGGGTGGTGCTGTCGAGGAGGTCCCAGATTTCTGTGGCGTGTTTGTGGAGGGATCGGACGTTGAGGAGGATGCATTGCAGGGTCTTCGGTTCGGTTGTGTTCTTGTGGGCGGGTTGTGCTGTATCCGTGTTCTTGGCGGTGCTGCAGGTGTGCCGCAGCGGTGACAGCTGAAGGGTCCATGGGAGTCGGCTGGTGATGCTAGCTTGCAGTTGTTGTTGCGGCCTGGGTTGAGTGCGTGGAGTGCTGCTGGGTCGTAGCGTTGGCGGGGCGGAGGTCCAGAGTTCCTGGCGCTGGTCGCGGTCGGGTCGCGGACGGGTGCAGATGGGCTTGCCTTTGACGCGCCTTCGGCGCGCCAGCGGCACGCCCGCAGCCCGTGGCCGCCATTAAGTAGGGGTTGGGGAGGGCTGCTGGACAGCTGGGAGGCGGGAGCAGGGAGGGGAGCTGGATTGGGCCGGTCGCGCTGGGGGGGAGGGGCCGCGGGGGCAGCAGCGGCGGGGAAAGGTAAAGGGAGGAAATAAGGGATAAAGAAAAAGGGAAAATAGGCAGAAATAAGCCACAAAAGAGCAGAGATGCAGAAAGGTGAAAGATAAAAGAGGGTAGAAAAACAAGTGAAAAACAAGTGAAAGGGCAGAGCGAGAGGAAGGGAAAATGAGCAGAAATAAGGCACAAAGAGCAGAGATGCAGAAAAGTGCAGAAAGGTGAAAGATAAAAGGTAGAAAAACGAGTGAAAGAGCAGAGTTAGAGGAAGGAGACAGAGGTCCACTGGACCACCAGGGATGAGGCGCAGGGAAACCTGCGGGTGGAGGAGGGCCTCGATCACCAACACTCGAGAGTGCAGGGGCAGGGGCAGGCCTCACTTAATGGTGGAGCTGCGAGGGTGGGAGAGCAATTTCACTGACAATGAGTCAGTGGTCTTGCTCGCCTGTATTGCTCGCCTGTCCCCGCAGTCCATAAGTCTAGGTTAATAAAGGTGACTCACACAAACAAGAGATGCAATTATGATGTACACAGGGACAGAATCAATTCATAGATGATCACTTTACAATGTACATTAGCTATGCTTATTAACACACTACATAAACATACAAAGTCTAAAAAAATTCTTAAAAAGCAAAAAAATAAATTAAAATAACATTAGAAATTACAAAATTTATAATTCCAACACCAAAGTTCAAAACTAAAAATCAGTGTAACAAAAAAGTCACAAATATTTAATGACTAATTTACAAAATAAAAAAACTACATAAAAAGTGTAACAAAAAATAGATCAACATTTTTTAATGATTAAAATAGCAATAAAATATTACAAAATAGATAAATCAATAATTAAAACAAGACACTTTTCACCACATTCTCATACTAACCATACAACCCGCTTCTCAAACACTTAATATCATATCAATATACATAACTTTTTTCAAAAAGAGCATACACAATAACTTAAATAAAAATAACATAAAAATAAACAATATTGTCCGTGATATTTATAACTACATTATTATATACATCAGTATCAAAAAATCTGTAAAAAAACAAAATCATGGACTTCATTTGCAGCAAACTATATAAATTGCAATAACCAAAGTTCAACCTGTAATGGTTATCTTAGAATTATGTGTAGTGCCAAACAAAGATGGTTCAGGCTATACAGTTTTGTTTAAGGTATGTCCTTGTACGGTAATAACATCTCTTTCTTTCCTGCCCTCAGTAGATATGCTTTACTATTTGTATGTCTCTCAGTGGTGTGATCAAGTCTGTTAGAAATTTAAGGCCTAGTTCTCAGAATTCTTCTTGCACCTAAATGAAATTTACAGGTATTTACAAGAGCAAGAGCCTGTAGCTGATTCTCAGAATCAGAAATAGTTGTATTTTGCCCTCACAAATAATATTTACCCAAATGGTAATTTTGTTATTATTGTGAAATTGACATATTATAAAATCGAATTCACATATGAGCAAATCTCAACTGGTTATAGGTGAGTAATCTCACAGACATTTGCAGGTAGTTTCTCACACTATCAAGGGCAGGGGAAAATCCACTGTCATGATTGTAGTGGTGAGTACATTTCCAAAACTGATGGAAAAGAGGATTGTCTATTAAGAAAAATATTTTCTTAGTAAAGAAAAATTTAAATTACAAATTAACTTTAGGCACTTATTTTAAGTGGACTGGTAATTGGTGTGATACCTAGAGGATAGATAATAAAATCTGATTCTGCTGAGTAGGAATTTATCAGGCGCAATAAATACCACCCAATTACCAGTTTGTCCTGATAATGGGGAATAACATACAGCTTTTGGGTACTACCGCACAAAATCGTGTATGTCTCTGCATTTACTATGATCCCCTGATAAATATTGGCAAATTTGACTTGCACAGATTATTTCAGGGATGAATTTTTTGTATTAGGTGAGATAAACACCACAAAACAAATATTTCTGATATATGTGGTAACAAAAGTTATCACACAGTTCCAAAATTATCAGCCATCTCGTAATGAGGGTCCAGTGTCATACTTGCACATGCGAAAATGGATTTGCATGTCAGCACTCCTGGGAATCCATATGGTTTCCAGCTTTGCAGAATTTTTGTTGGACGCCCTTCAAAGTCTTAGAATGTCAGAAATGTAATGAAAAATAGACATTAGACATGAGACATTTATAAAAGTTTGACATTTCAAAGGATCATTTTCTGAAGGTTGCCCTAAACTGTTTATATGATTATCAAAAGTATGGGATTCACATCCCTTTTTCTGATGACACACGCATATTTAAGCAAATAAATAAAAAAACACATTTCTAATTATACAGTATGCAATTTCAAAGCATTATGTTCTGTAAGGAAAATCATCTGAATAGCTGGATGCACACAGCCAGAAAATGCACATACCTCAACAATGGCCCCATCTGGTAGTCTAAGAAAATGTCGGAAAAGTTCACGAAAGCCACTAAGGTGAATTGTGTAAATAGACACATGAGTGGTGATATCTCCTGAGCTGGCTGTATCTTCAGAGAAGTGGTCTTCTTTATTTTGGAAGTCACAATCCAAAGCACCAAAATCACTATTATTGCCGTTTTTCCAGATGTAATCATTTACTGCCACCTTTTGAGGAAACATAAGAAGAACATACACACTTAAGTTAACTACTAGTAAATTTCAGAGCTTCGTCTAGACATTTTTTTTCATTTCATACTTCCTGAACTCTGTAAGTGGCTTTGTTGCAGGCTACCTAGGTATAGATTCTTTAGGAATCAGACATTTTACCATGTTTTGTTTTATCTAAATCTGTGTATCTTTAGAATTTAGTTTTGGTAATTGTGAATATTATTTTTCATGTCAGTTAGAGCTTTAAACTTCCATGGCAGGTTAATGACACAATCTGTTAAATACCAACAGTGTGAAAAGGAGTATGCAGGTTCTTTAAAAAAAAAAAAAAAAGCATCTGAGATCATGATTGTGGTCACATTTGAGAATTTTCTGGTTTAGAAAAATGGTGGTACATGCATGGGATCAAAGGGAAAGTATTTTAAGATGATGCCCGTACTAAAAAATTGTACTGTTTAATGAATAATAGAACACGGAGTAGTACTTCAGTAATGTATCCTAATATAAGATGGCCAATCTAAGATGGCCTCCTTAATGAATGGAGCGCATCTACATGCTACTTATGAGTGCACACTCAAAACAGAACATCAAAATTAAAACGAACTACCTAAATATTGCTAGACTGGAAAAAACATTTGAAGACAGAGTCAGGTAGAGTATATGACAAGAGTAGCAGCAAATACTTTTTTAACTACAAATTGTGGGTTTGTAGACAACGGGATTGCAGCTTCTGGCAAGGTTACATGCAAGAATTTCTGAGTATAACTAAAATCATGTGATTAACATGTTCAAAACTGGAACTTAGTGCATATAAGGTAAAGCACCCTTGAAAAAGTCATTGGAAGGCACACAGCATGTGCAAATGAATCACAGAAGGAAAAGGGAAATATTCTTATTCACTTAAATAAAGTAGTTTTATGGACGATGATGTCACAGCTTCTGGTAAGATTGAGAGCTTGAAACATAACTTTTTCAGAAACCTACTTGTTTAAATAAAGCACATTAAAATCAGGAAAGACACTGGCTTGACAAAAATTGTGGATGTAAAATGAGCATCCATGTTTTTAGTTTTTGTAGCGATACTACAAAATGTGATACAGAAAACTATGAATATTAGTGAGAAACACACAATTCCCATGCAAAGTCAATTAAACGCCAACCTTCTAAACCGTACCAGGTGTGTCAAATCAAATGTTAATATGGTAGATAGATCGCATGCTTTATTGATAAATCTGAAAGCGTTCTCAAACTGTTACTAAACCTGAGGGAGCATACCCATTGTTGGATTAGAGAAAAATTGGTTGTGTGAAAAAAAAACTCCATGGTCAATTTCCTTTTAAAAGTACATTTCATGTCAACCATCAAAACAACTCCTGTTATGAGGTTGAGGCTGTTTCCACCACAGTGAATTATCAACACATCAGGCAGCTGGCTCCTTGGTATGTCCTCTAACAAACAAAAATTAGCTAAACACAATCCTTGTGGGGCTCCATCATTCAGAGGGTAGGAGAAAGCCAGAATGAAAGTATATTAACGCATTGGATCTTTGTACAGCAAGTGAAGATGAACATTTAACCCTTCACAAGCAACTACTGTTCAACTGGTGCTCCAAAGTGTGTATCAGTTCAGTTTATAGACATAAATGTCAGTAATGCAGATTCACAAAGAAAAAACACAATGGCTCTATGTAGATTATCTTTTAAAGACTACAAGAAAACATAGTTAAAGGTGTTATTGTTAAGAATGATAATAGTCCTTCAAAATTTAAAACAACGCAAGAAATTCACAAAAACAAGTCCTCAAAGCCTTTGAAATCCTTCCCAGATGATTATCAATGACACCACTGATGACATGTCAATGTACATAATTTATTATATCACTAACGAGATCAAATATGACATAAATATCATCAAAGTTATGTTCACTCACAATCTTTCATGATAATATCAATGAATACATAGAAAACAATTTTTTAAAGAATTCTTTCTGTTTTGAGCTTTTATCCTTTTGCACCATCCCACTATCCTGCATGCAAACTATAGTTTTCAAAATGTACTGTATGGTGAATATTGATGCCGTTCCTGGTGTTAACTTTCACCACAGTTCAAATTCATAATTAATTTATACAATTGTCTTTGCCAATATATTGCAAAGATTCAAATACTCTTTCCATTATGTCAGCATACATTTAAGTCATGGTTGATGTCCTACCCTCTCTATGTCACCATCAGATAACACTAGTCTAGTTCACAGTGGAAACTCAACTAAACGTTTGGCTTTATGAGTCACCTGAACCTTAGTGTACGTCTAACATAATATGTTGCCCATGCCTCAATATTCGAAACTTATGAGGCTAATTTATGTCGCCAGGTCCTACACTCAATTGTGTCTGGGAAGAACCGTTGAGCAGTTTCTGTAAATGGTACATAATAGATGTGAGCTTCAAGCACACCCTATTCATTTTTCCTATGTCTATTCTTGTTCTGTACGCTGCACACATGTTGTCGTGGTGCATACTATGAAAGTCAAAGATACTTCAATTTTGATGTTTCTATTGGCTGGAAGGTTTGTAAGAAATGAGTTATATGTTACGAAACAGAGCTCTACGGACTTTGACAGCAAATATGGACCGCCATACTCAAATAGCCTGTTGCTTTCTGCATATACTGCAAGTTTGAATATACTATTTTTGCTTCATCTCTGGATATTCTTGTCCACTGTATATCAGGAAAATATCTATGGAGACCATTCCCATCCTCAAAATGACAACATATTTAATGGAACCAAAATTAACAAGACATACTTTCATTCCTTCCGTGAAACCAGCTACATATTCTGGGAAAAATTGACTCTCTGGATACAAACTCAACACAGCGTATGATCATGTGTTTGAATATATTTTGATTAACTAACAAAAAATATATAACTGATGCACTCATATTTTATGCATGTAGTGAATCTATGTATATGCATGATGTTGAGGTATCATACTTACATGCACCTGCTAATCTTACACTTAACTTAAATATGCCTTGGCTTAAACAAATGAGGAATTTCAACCTTTTTCCAAAATGATTTCTTCTCTAATGTTTTACTGATTGGCTCTCCTCACTACAAGAAACTGTTGCAAATGAGACATTTGGTGCGCTTCACTAGACTGTTTCCTCATTTACACTTGGTTCATTCTTTTGTGATATCTTTATATATGCAGATAAATATTGCAAAAGCTTTGTAAAGATTTATATTAACCTCATTTGCATTGTTTCATCCTATTCACTTCATTGACACTCCTCTATAATGGCCTATTAGTGCAATGTAAGTACAACACTACAATATGATTTCTTCTTGTTTGGAGCAGATTGTCAAGTTTTTGGGAGTTACCAGCAATCCCTGGAATAGGCCAGGACATTTATGACAATGTGGAATTCCTAGAATACTTTAGTGCATACCATTTATCAATGTAGAATTTCCACTTGGTGGAATATACTGCATACATAAATGTGAAGGAAATGTGCTTTTTATTATGAAACAGTTCTCTGTAGAGTTGTCCTTTCAGTACGCTCTGGACTACACTTACTATTTCCTTTAGAAAGAGCTACATGGTGTGCCAGTCAGTCAGTCAAAATCTTTATTCGGCTGTGTGCCAGTCATAAAAGAATGCATCATAAAAACATTTCATAATGGTAAAATACAAGCAATAAGTGATAATTCCATAGCGATGACAGTTACAGATAACCGGATGTCAATCTCTTGGGGCAATTTGATCACAAGCAAGGAGCTATGATGCCTAAACGTAACAGCATTTCAATCAGGGTAATACCAAACGCAGAGATAACATCTATATACGAAGTCCTTGTAAGTGTCGACTTCAGTTTCCAAAATTAATCAGTATCATGATTTAATTCCACATAAGGGAGTCTTAAGTCCTAGGCATAATGATATAATCAACATACAAAGTGATCATTTTCCAACGATATTACGATGCCGAACAGCCGTGGAAATATACTTATAAACCATTAAGCAAATAAATTCATCATTTAAAAGCAGTAGATGATGTAGCGCAGCCCGACACTTTCTAATGTTTAAAAATCGTGAAAGTGGTTTTAAAAAGGCACATCTTGATTTAGTATAAAGTTTACAAAAAAACAAAATGCAAAGTGCTCTGAACTGACTTTGAATCACATGGACACAGGTCCAAATTGGCATCGCAATGCACGTCACGTGGGTATGAGACCAGTAAGTGGGAAGTGCCCATCCTGAACCTTATCAAATAAAACATTTTAGCATGGCTGAAATAAAAAGTGAGGTAGGGCTCAATACCTAGGGAGCAAACTAACAAAGAGTGGTCAACAACCCTTTTTTTTTCCCTCTCCAGGTTATCTCTGACCAGATAGGAATGAGTTAAGAATTCTCTTTTCAGCCTAGCTCTCCATATTTTGGCTATGTTTCCGGGGCTACATGGTGTGCATTTCCATGGTGAGAAGCTATTTACAAGATGTACAGGAACAAAACAATGAAATTATCAGTGTTTACCAGTGTGGCCCGCATATAAGCCCTCCACAAAGACCTATATTTGTGAATGTGCGTTCTCAATCGCTGGTGTAATTTTTGCCTGCAAAAGTGTACATTGTCACAGGTGAAACTCAACCAATATTTGTTTTACAATTCAGGATTGGTACATTACATCCATAATGTGATCTTTTTGGCATCTAGGCTGATCATATGTGTGCAAAACTACATGTGAATTTGGCCCAATGTGAATAATGTACACTTAAGCGTGGGTACTCTGCATGTGTGTTTCTTACAGATGTGCATGAATTTATACCTTTGGGCTTATGAGTGTACACTTGAGAAAATATCCCTTTTGCTTTGTCACCCCAATTTTCTGCTGAATTGTATTGCTGGCTTTTAGACTCTGCACACTAGGTCACAGCCTTCCAATGCTTTGTGTACGTGCCCCAAACCCTAATACAAGTAAAAATTGGCTATTCACTAGTTGTCATATTTAACTCTCCTGTAATGCCATAGTACATAGCGTAGAAACGACACCCATGGCTTGGTAAATTAAATGTAACCCACGGACAGTGTGCCGTCTACTACAGGGGCAAGGAAAAAATGGCTTTAGGACTACCGATGTAGCCTAGCTGCTGCAGTTTTAACCTGCAACCTGACTAATAAAAAGAAAACCTTTTTACAAGGGAAAGATCTACCTTTTTAATATTAATAAATAACCCATATGTAGGTCTTTCAGCTCACAGGGTAGGGTGCATGGTATCTGAAAGTGGAATATAAATAAATGTATTCTTAACATGAAACTGCAGTGACAAGCCCCCAAAAGCTGCATTCACTGTGTAAAGCTTTGGCTGTCCTATGAGGAACACTATAAAACTATAGTACAGATTAAAATATAAAATTTGCTGTCTCAGGTTTGGGACAAGCTAGAGAAATATTTCAACAACTATGTTTAATATTTATTCAAAATCCAATGCAATATATATATTGAATAACAAGGGTGAAAGAGGACACCCTTGCCTTGTCCCCCTCTCAATGTTAAAACTTCTGGTCAGCATACCATTCAACAAAATCTTTGCTGACGCTCCTTGATAGCATTTCTTCAATATTTGAACAAAGAAGGGGCCAAAACCCATTCTCTCTAATACCTCCCAAAGGTAATTCCAGCATACTCTGTCAAAAGCCTTGGCCGCGTCCAAGGCTACTACTGCTCAAAGGATCAGATCTTACCACGGCCAGGTCGATATTCCCGATTAATAATTGAGTTTGTTCCTGGATATACCTCCCAGCTATAAAACCCTTCTGGTCAATGTTGACCAGGCTTGAAATTAACTTGGCAAGCCTCCCTGCCAAAATACCCATAAAAAGCTTGTAATCGGCATTCAACAGGGAGATCGGGCGGTAAGAATCAGCTACTTGTGGGTCCTTCCCTGGCTTCAATATCAAAACAATAGTGGCTTCCTTCCAGGAGCTCGGGATCTCACCCCTAATCTGTAAACTGAGTTAAATAAAGTTTCCATTACCGGTACCACTTCATCCAGCAGAAGTTTAAACACTTCATTTGGAAGGGCATCTATCCCAGAAGCTTTATTTTTCTTTGATTTCTGAATTATGTCCCTAATCTCTTCTACAGAGATCGGTGCATCTAGTAGGGTCCGGCTATCTTCATTTAACGTTGGGAAATGTTTACTCGCTAGCCAGGATTGTATTTTGTCTTTGGTGGGGACCAGACTTTCCTTATACAGACCCGAAAAAAGATTTAGAAGACAATTTTGTATTTCTTCTACATTACTAGATCTATCTCCATTTTTATTAATTATTAGTTCGTTAATATTATTTCTCGATCTATCGACCCTGGCCTTCCATGCCAACAAGGCCCCCTGCCTTTTCCCCATACTCAAAATTCTGCATATTTCAAGTATGCCATTGTGCCCTACACTTCTGATCTAATAAATTTCTGACTTCCTGTCTAACCCCATCCAAGGCCATCTGAATTTGTGCCACTCTATCTCCACCCATCTGACCCAAACCGTTCCTTTCTGCTTTTAATTCTAAAATCTTCTTCTCTTTGACAGACAACTCCTGTGCTCTAGCCCTGTTTTTTGAGGAAATCAGACCATGTAGCCACCCTCTCAGACTTGCTTTAAACGCATCCCATACGTATTCCATGGGTGCTGAGCCAATATTCAAGATAAAATATTCTTTTGACAATGTTTTAATAGATTGAATTATTTCAGAATCAGACAACATCGCTCTGCTCAGTGTCCATCTAGTTTGTAAAGTGCTCCCTATTTTAAAGTATGTAAATAATACTGGAGCATGATCTGAAAGATGACTAGGTAATACCTTTATCTCGGGCAGATTGCCAGCTACATCTCTGCTAGCCAGGATATAATCGATTCTGGAGGCATGATGATACTTTTTGCTATAAAAAGTGTATCCTTGCAGATCGCCTTTCTTAGCTCTCCATAAGTCAACCAGGACTAAATCATGCAGCAAATTTTTCAAAGCCCGCCGTGTTTTTGGTGCTCCTATTACCCGGCCCAGATTAGACCTATCTTTAACAGGGTCAAGCAAAACATTAAAATCACCCCCTATCAATAGGGGAGGGGATGCTAATATTAATCTATCTTGCATTTTATAGATAAAGGAAGGGTCATCTACATTAGGACCATAATATGAGGAGCAAGTTAACTCTAACCCCGAAATCCATCTGGGCCAGTATCCAACGCCCTGTTTGGTCCGTCTGAACATTTTTGATCATACAGGAGTCCCTCTCTTGATTACTATTGCTACCCCTTTACTAGCAATTAATTGCTGTGAGGAACAGAAACTATCTATCCATGATACTTTAGAAAAAATTGAATGAAATTCTATATGGGTCAAGTGTGTCTCTTGTAGCAAAAAGACCTGGGCGGGTGAAAGTTCTAAATATTTAAGTATCATCCTTTGTCTGCGGGGGCATCTTAAGCCATTCACATTCCATGAGATAAAACAAAGTTTACTGTTTCTATTAAGATTCCCTGCCATCAGCTAAGGTGTCCCCTCTCCCCCACCTTACGACTATCTCCAAAAACAAAAAAGATGAGGATTACTATTTTTATATTTTCTCCCAACTGCTCCCCACCCTGTGACCCTCTCCTCCCACCCATCCTCCCCCGTGCCCCACTACTCCCTGAGGAACCCTCCCTTCCAATAGGCAAAGCCTATTCGGTCATCTCTCCCTCGGGTAACATTTAACAATAGCTTAATAAGAACACACTGGGAACCAAATACTGAAAACACACTTAGCCTCTTGGCCATTCGGGCTCTATTTCCCTCCTAAACTCCCCTCCTGATCTTTTTGATTTTAATTATTAGGGCATCCACTTCATCAGTTGTTCGAATCATGTGCATATGATTATTCCACATCACACGTAATGTGGCTGGGAATCTCAATTGAGCCTTAGCACCAAGAACATTCAATTCATCTAACCTCTTCCCGAGTTCCCATTGCCTCGTTGCCGTAATATGAGAAATATCAGACCTGATGGAAAAGGCGAAAGGGTTAGAGTCCGACAACATAGAAGTAATCAAACCTTCTTTAAGGGCAGTAGTAAGAATCAGTTCTTTCACGGTATAGGACAAAAAGTTTACCAAAACTTTCTGAGGCTTTTGTCTCCCTAAATTCCTCCTAAAGGGGTCCCGATGTACTCTTTGGATCTCGTGAGCTAAATCGATATCGGGAGAATTCCTTAGTATTGTCCCTTTTAGTAGGGAGACTACAAACCCCTTTATATCTGTCCCCTCAAGGCCTTCCGGAATATTCAAGAGCTTCAGATTATTTTTCCTTGAATAATTTCCCAGCCTCTCTAGATCGTCCTTTAAATTCTTATTTTGAGCCGCTAACTTCATCAATTCATCTGAGTTTGTTTGAATTGCCTCTTTTATTTTAGGGATCTCAGCCTCATTTTGCATCAGTCCTTATAGTAACTTCCTCCAATTTCTGTGCTAAGATCTCACACGACAATTTTATAGCAGACTGATTCGCCTCTGAAACAGCAAACCTGTTAGCTAGCTCAGCTTGATTGGTCTCAGATATTTTAAACCTATTGATCATCTCTTCTTTCATAATCGTTAATATCTCAACCAGTGAATGATTTGGAGGGGGCAATGTCTCATCTTCCCCCGTTATATGGGGAGAAATGTTATTACTAGCCCGGAGTTGAAAGTCCTGATCTGGCTCCTGCTCTTGTGCTGCAGCCGGCTCATTCCCCTGGTCCCGACCTTCTTGTACATCTAAGATAGAATATCTGTTAGAGATGCTCACCAATGGATGTATTTCATTCTCCACTCCAGTCGTAGCTCCAGAAGATATAGGGAATCGCATAGTGTCATTATCCTTCTCCTTAGGGGCAGTTACCGAAACCACCATCCTTTTATCTTGATGCGGTAATGCAGACACTACTGCAGCCTGGGTTTTAGAGTTATTCCGATTTTTTAGCTTAACTTTAAGCTTTGAAGGGGTCGTTTTTTGGACCCCAATATCTATATTGCTTACCCTACCCACACTACAATCCTGGAGCTGTATTGCCTCTCTTACTGGGCTGCCCTGAGTGGAAACCACAGGACTCCCACTATTAGACATGGCCACTGATTTTCTATTGTCAGGGATATTAAATGTGGAGGTAGACAAAGAAATAACCCGGTAGTAGGTTTTCAAAGATGGAGTAATTTTCGGTTTTTGTGGAAGTCTCTTACTACCTCTAAGGGTGGGCAACAAATTCCGTTCCGCTCGCGGAACTTGCAAAATTTCGGCATTTCCGCGTTCCGCGCGGAACGCGGAAATGTCGAAACTTCCGCGATCTGCGGCGGAACGGAATTTGGGTGCAAGAAAGCACTGAAGCAGGTGCCCGAGTTGATAAATATGCAGGGCAGGTGTGCAGAATTCGTGAGCGTGGTTAAGCAGATGTGCCTTCTCTCCATTTCCAACGTGAAAAGTTAGCTGTAATCCCCGATGGAGGTCTTTGCATCCTTGCTTTTCTCGAGCGCAATCCTCGTGTAGAATTCGTGAGCGTTGTTAAGCAGATGTGCCTTCTCTCCATTTCCAACGTGAAAAGTTAGCTGTTATCCTCGAAGGAGGTCTTTGCATCCTTGATTTTCCCGAGCGCAATCCTCGTGCAGAATTCGTGAGCGTGGTTAAGCAGGTGTGCCTTCTCTCCATTTCCAACGTGAAAAGTTAGCTGTAATCCTTGATAGAGGTCTTTGCATCCTTGATTTTCCGAGCTCAATCCTCGTGTAGAATTCGTGAGCGTGGTTAAGCAGGTGTGCCTTCTCTCCATTTCCAACGTGAAAAGTTAGCTGTAATCCTTGATAGAGGTCTTTGCATCCTTGATTTTCCGAGCTCAATCCTCGTGTAGAATTCTTGAGCGTGGTTAAGCAGGTGTGCCTTCTCTCCATTTCCAACGTGAAAAGTTAGCTGTAATCCCCGATGGAGGTCTTTGCATCCTTGATTTTCTCGAGCGCAATCCCGTGTAGAATGATGGACAGCTTAATCAAAGGACCCCGGCGCTTTCGGCGCGGTGGAAAAGTTACAGACACACAGGTCACTGGGGTCAATTCTTCTGGACCTTTACGCAGCTGTAGTGTAGGAAAGGCACTATACATTACCCAACGAGGTAGCACTTACTGATTAGCCAGTAGAAAGTACTCCAGTTGAGTAGAGGTATTGCACAAAGCGGTGGCATCTTCGTGGATAAATATGCAGGGCAGGTGTGCAGAATTCGTGAGCGTGGTTAAGCAGATGTGCCTTCTCTCCATTTCCAACGTGAAAAGTTAGCTGTAATCCCCGATGGAGGTCTTTGCATCCTTGCTTTTCTCGAGCGCAATCCTCGTGTAGAATTCGTGAGCGTGGTTAAGCAGATGTGTCTTCTCTCCATTTCCAACGTGAAAAGTTAGCTGTTATCCTCGAAGGAGGTCTTTGCATCCTTGATTTTCCCGAGCGCAATCCTCGTGCAGAATTCGTGAGCGTGGTTAAGCTGGTGTGCCTTCTCTCCATTTCCAACGTGAAAAGTTAGCTGTAATCCTTGATAGAGGTCTTTGCATCCAGGGCCGGACTGGCCATAGCGGGCACCGGGCGTTTCCCTGGTGGGCCGCTAGGGTGGGGGCCGATTTTGGGCCCCTGGGGGCCGTTTTTGTTACAGGTCCGTTTTTGCAGCATAGTTGCAATATCGGCCCCTGTAACAAAATCGGCCGAAACCAGCCCTGGCAAAGAGCTCCGCCGCACCCCCCCAAGCCCCGGGGGGCCGGCCGAGCACTTTGCCAGGGCTGATTTTGGTTCTCAGTCCGGCCCTGTTTGCATCCTTGATTTTCCAAGCTCAATCCTCGTGTAGAATTCGTGAGGGTGGTTAAGCAGATGTGCCTTCTTCCCAGTTAGCTCCAATCCTTGATGGATGTCTTTGCATCCTTGATTTTCTCGAGCACAATCCTCGTGTAGTTCCTGTGACCAGGAGGTTCCTTCTCCTCGTCTGCCGCTGAGATCCTGCTCTGACCCTTTTTAAACAAGAGGCATGTGAACTGGCCTAGAAGCCCTGCGCGTTTGGCCCCGCCCCACATACACTAGCGGTATGCAACGTCTTCCCGCCCTTTCCCCACTATGATGGACAGCTTAATCAAAGGACCCCGGCGCTTTCGGCGCGGTGGCAAAGTTACAGACACCCAGGTCACTGGGGACAATTCTTCTGGTCCTTTACGCAGCTGTAGTGTAGGGAAGGCACTATACATTTACCCAACGAGGTAGCACTTACTGATTAGCCAGTAGAAAGTACTCCAGTTGAGTAGAGGTATTGCACAAAACGGTGGCATCTTTGTGGATAAATATGCAGGGCAGGATTCAACGGGCGCAGCAAAATCTCCGCGAGCACGCGAAATTCTGCGTGCTCACGGAGATTTCTTGCCGTTTCGCGGAATTTCGCGGAACGCAACTCCGCAAATTCCGCCCACCCTTAACTACCTCCTCTGCCCTTGTTAACCCCTCTCCCCTTACTGGCAAGCCCACTATTCGATGTAGCCCCTATCTGTTTAGACTGTTTTTTATTAATTTTGTTTCAGAAATTGGGGGAGATCCGGGAAGAAAAAATGGGCTGTGTGATGGTCGTATTTGCGGATAAATGAGCCGCTCTAGCTCGTAAGGTATATCTGGACAGCTTTGGGGAGAGGAGCCCTTATTGAGTTCACCTGTCTCCATACGGCAAAGAGGTGCCCCCTCCTCCTTAACTGAAGACCAAGAGATCAAAAAAGCTCTGTCCTGACAAAATGAGGAACTTACAGACCCAAGTTTCACAAAAGACTTTTCTGTTCTTATGTGCCCAACAGAACGCTGTATTTTCTCTTGAGTACTATCACCATGAGAAAGTCCACAGTATAGTCTCAAGCTCACCTTACCTTGTTATTCAATATATATATAGAGCCCTTGGCGCAAGCTATTAGATTGGATGATCTAATACATCCATTTAGATCACAAACATACCAGTGTAAGGTTGCACTATATGCAGATGATATTATCATTTACACTAGCGACCCTGAGGTGTCTATTCCACGGCTTGAAGCCCTCTCTGTAGAATTTGGCTCAATATCTGGGTATCTAGCCAACTCTTCCAAAACAGAAGTAATGTGCTGGAATATCGACTACTTGGGAGGTCCCATTAGCAAGGAATTCAAATATTTGGGTATTAAAATTGTTAATGATATAGCTAAAATCCCGGTACTTAATCTGGAAAAAGTTACAAAGGAAATTGACCAACTTTTTGCTAGGTGGGGGAACCTCCCTTTGACGATCTACGGGAGGGTCAATTTGGTGAAGATGATTGTTCTCCCTAAGGTAACCTATCTGTTTAACGCCATTCCTTTGACTTTTCCTAATAAGAACATTGGTAAAATTCAGGGGAAAATTGGGAGTTTCATCTGGGGTAATAAAGGGGCCAGAATGTCATGGAAGAAGTTGAGGAGGAGGTTTGAACAAAGGAGGGTTGGCCCTCCCAGATATTAGTTGTTATTTAATTGCCTTTCAGTTCAAAGGTATCAGGATGCTGCTTCTGAACCCGGATGAGAAATCTTGGGGCAGACTTTTAGGGGAGATGGTTTTGGTTGAAGGAGGGAGTGGCGGAGGTGGTTTTCTATATAACTTTGGTGCTCCAAAGTACTTTAAACGGGTACGCCTTAAGGTCTTAAAATCAGCCTTGGAAACCTGGTATAAAGTTAGACGCCGATGGGGGCTGGGTTATTTTTCTGATTTTGCCCCTATCTGGGAATCCCCTGGTACCCCACCCTGTCTCCAAGATAGTTTAGCAACTACAATTAAGCAAGCAGGTGTGGTTGTATGGCTCGATTTAAAGGACGAAGACGGGATTCTCCCTTGGGAAGTACTAAGAACAAAGATAGGTCCTGCCTTCTCAAAATTTAAGTATATACAACTTAGATCATGGTATGAGGCAGAGAGAAGTGAATCTAGGGGGAATGGGAATTAGAGAGTGCATTACAAAATGTCCAATCAAAAAGAGAGAAATATCTATGTGGTATTCGAGTCCTCTCCGAGCAGAGGACTTGGGTATCCCACCTCAATCATCGGTTTGGAAACATACCCCTCTTGAGTCCGATGCTGAAGCTGCCCTTGAGCTCTCATTAAAAATGATGTATAAGACCATAAAATCAGCTAGCTTAAAGAAGAATCATTTCTTTGTAACAAATAGGTTGTATTACACCCCGGCTAAAATAGCTAAGTTCGCCCCTTTACCCCCCCCCAAATGCCCTAGGTGTAGATCGCCTCTAGCGGATGATATACATGTCTTCTTTGAGTGCTCGGAATTAAGATCTTACTGGAAGGAGGTGGGAGACTCTTTATCAGCTATTTTTGGGACTTGTATTGAGGCTAACCTTCAGCTGGTGTTTTTTGGGGGTAATGATGTATCTGACTCTTTTGCATCACAGTCAGATAAGGGGCTGTTGCTATATTTGATTCTTCTAGCACGAAGAGAGCTTTGCATAAAATGGAAAGATCCCACTCCCCCAAATAGGGAAGACTGGCTAAAAGCCTCGTTCGCCATGGCGACACTAGAGCAAGAAGGGAATGGGGAAATCCCATTTAACATCTGGCAGCCTCTATTAAAATGGGGTAGAGAACTGAGGCTAATTCCTCCTATTTGAAAGCATCTGATAGCATACCATTGTTGTTTTCCTCTTCTTCTTTCCCTTTTTTTTTTCTTCCACATACTGGGTCCTATGATTGATCAAGCCCTTACAAATCGGGGCCGGTAGACCTGGGCTGGTGCAGTTAGCCGTGGGCTCCCGAGTTAGAAGATATGACGGCTTTTTAGTCTGCAGAAGTCTATTGGTAAGATAAGGATGAAAAAAAATCCATTGCAATGATGAAGTTAGAAGTTTACTAAATATTTAGGAAAGTAACCATTTGAAAGTTACATTTTCTCTGCTTAAAACACCTGGAGGCTAACTTGCATTAGCCTGCAAGAAGCTGCTCTGCCAGTTCTTGACCTTAATGAGTTGTGGAAACTGTACCCAGAGCAGGAAAATGACTTAGGCCTCGAGACAGAATGGTCTGGCTGTGGGGCATATGATCCTATCAGATTAGGAAGAGGAGCTGGGAGCTTCTAGGAACTTCATTGACTTGAAACAGACCCTCTTAGATTAGCATAAGGGGAGACCTAAGAAAAGGGATGAGTTTGTTCTTTAGGCCAAGGGAATATCCAGGATTACCACCCATCCACTGGCTTCTGAACTTTACAACACTGGACCTCACCATCAGCTCCTCAGAACACCTTCTAGACCAGTAGAAGAACAGCAAAAGGACTGCATGTGATGTTTGATACCTGGGAGAAGAATTGAAGGGATGGACCTGCTCCCACTTGCACCCAGAAAATGATATTGCCTCCAGGGTTCCGATTGGTAACAGGATACAACAAGCTAGAAGAGGCCTTTTTGCTGAAGTGCCCAACTCATCAGTTGCATCTGGACCTGCCCTGCACCCTGCTGGTACCCTCTGCTAAGATACGTTCCGATCCCTAATTGCTATCTTTGAGGTTCTGTGACCCTTAGTTGTGTCTAGCTGGACTCTCTGAAAAACTGGGAAACATTTTATACTTGTAGACCTCTGGAAGACCAGGACCAGCACTAAAGTCCGTTTAAGATGTGACCTTGCTGGACAAAAATGTCAGATTAGTTCTGCTGTGATCTTTTTGCTGCTTCAAAGACCTATTTAGTGGACCTTCATAGCAACCCTATCTGACTTTGATGCGACCTTCCTTGAAACAGCCAGCAGCCTTGCCCTGCTGAAGGAATCTGAGCTTCAAAGAAGAAACTGTGCCTGAATAAAGAAATATTGACTGGGCAAAGGTGTGAAAAGTATCCACTTGATGGTAGGACTTCTCTAGGAGCAAAACTTGAACTTTATCCTCTCTTGGCTTCTCCAATAGGCTGTGCTTTGACAGGTTTTGCACTTATACAGTCTGTAATCTTGCCTCTGGAGGATTTCAACTTCCATTTCAGAGAGTAAGTCAGAAGGTAAAATCTTTGACTAGGCCAAACCCACTTAAGATATCTGTCCCACGCTGGGTTGTGTTCAGGCTGACATTGCACCTAGGCACTAGTCAAATGCAGGGCCGGACTGGCCATAGTGGGCGTCAGGCATTTTCCCGGGAGGCTGGAAGGGTGAGGGTGTTTTTTTTGTAGCAGCGGGGGCTGTTTTTTTTTTACTGGGGGCCGGTTTTTCAGCAGCACTGCAATATCAGTCCCCAATAACAAAGCAAGCAGTGCAAACTTGAGCATCTCAGCCAGCTCCCCCAACCCCCTGGCCTGGTCCGCCTAATTGCCAGGGCTGCTTTAGGTTCCCAGTCCTGCCGTGGTCACATGCAAACAGTGATTACTGATTGGTGCTTTTTTTTCTTGGTGCTTTTTCTCTGAAATCTTTAGAAATTTATATCTTTGGTTCCTGTAATTAGACTTTTGATGTTTGGTGTCATTGTGTTTATTACATTCTTCTCCAATTTTATAAAGTAGAGTGGGATTTTTATTGTGCTGTATTTTGGACTTTTTAACCATGTGATGCTTCTAAATGCTTTATACAGTTTCTATAAATTAAGCCTTTCTGTTGTGTACCTCAGCTACCAGAGTAGAGCGCAGGTTTAAATTACTTAAACCTTTGCTGGACCCAATAAGTTAGTGACTTTATTTATTGTGGGGGACTAGCATCCACTCCAATTAATAATTCACTATCATAAAATATGTAATACATTTTTGTTTGACTTAGGCCTGGATAAAGTAACTTCGGCCGATAGTTCTTTCTGACAAACTACCTGACCCCATCATATATCTGCACTAGCATAATACGCGTTATTAAAATGAGAAAAACATTTTGCTATGAAATAAAATCAAATACTTTTTGTTCTGCTAAGAACAAGCTTCTTCTGGGATAATGTTTCATCACTTCACCCTTTGTTTTAGAACTGCAATATATGATGCAAAACTTTTACCCAACACTGACTCAGATCTGGCATTTCCTTTTTTAGTATTCAGTCATTGAACTTGAATCTTCTCAACTTTTGTGAATCTTTACTATGTTACACCTCATGGATATTATTCAGAGCCCTGAATCATGCATTAAGAAATAAATATATATTTTTTTAAAGTGCAGCAAAACAATACCTTCTCCGGAAAATATGTTTTATTTGTTCTGGGATCTGAGAGCCTCTATCGAAGTCTAATGAAAACAACTCTATTAGCTCATACATGAAAGAGTCAATACCGGTACAGGATACAATTTGAATCCAAAGAAATAAATGCGTTCAATTTATGTGTTTTGTAATGATGTGTGTGCAGATTTTGGATGCGAAGCTGGGGTAGTCTGGGGGGTAGCAGACTGCGTTTTAAGGATTTACTATAGCTATCCAATTAAAACCCATTACTTTTCAAGAGATTACAAGTCGGTTGTTCACATTTTACATGATTTAACTTTACAGGTGCCAATTCACAAAAATGGTTGAGGTAGCAGAAAGTAACATTGCACGCCCTTTGGTCCATGAAGGCATCCCAGGGTTGACCATTAACCCCTCCCCAAACACTCGTCAAAAACTATATATTTGCTGCTAAGGGCAAGGAATGTAAACTGCAAAAAACTTAGGGGTATATTCACACGAACGTGTGATAACTACCTCAAGTGTAGCGTAACGCAACTTTCAACATCGCAGCCTATCGTGGGAAAATAACCCCGTATCAACGTGGAATTCACAACAAGGCGGTAGCATGCGATAGACACCAGATAACGCGTCAAATGTCAGCGTGAAAATCAACGACACGCCGCAAAAATGTGAAACGCGAACGCGAAAAATCATGCGATGAGGCCAATCGCGGTACAAAAAGTAGTGAAAACCAGCCACAGGCCTGCAAATCCCACGCGTCTGGCGGGAAAATGCACCATAAAACCCACAGAAACAACACACCAGAAACAAGCCAAAGCACGTAGCAACATGGATGCACCCTGACCCAGCGCAGAGGTCAACGCGAACCCCACAACCCCCACAGACCACCAGCAAGGAACAACTGGGTCGGGGAAGGCCAAGGAGAAAAGGGAGAGGAAGACGGGGTGCAGACCGCAGGAAAACAAGACGAGCGTCACGGAGGTGACAGAACACTACCAGCAACTGACCCACAAGCAGAACACCTGGAATGCAGTCGGAGTGCCGAGGAGGCCAATGCAGGAGGCCAAGAGGCGCCGGCAGGACATGACAACCTAAACCAGGTACAAACCCGCTGCCAACAGGAAGGCAGCAACGGCGACAGGAGGTGGCAGTCCTGCGCCACAGGAGGAGTTGGAGGAAACCCAGGCCACAGTCATCAGTGTGTAGGCGGTGCAAGGAGTAGGGAGTACGGACACAGCTCGAGAGGACCTGACACAACATCAACAGGGAGTGTAACGAACAGGGACTGGGGGACGGGGGAGATGGGCACAATGGCACACATGCACAATGAGGTGTAGCACACTGCACACCCACAATTATCCAGGATCATGTCCCAGATCCCCTTGGCACACTGCAGCACACACACATAGCAAGAACAGAACACCCACATCGACGATAATGTGGTACAATGCGCATAGCCGACACTGCAGAACAGAGGACACAACTGGCTCCGCACATGCCCAGAAACATGCCTACTACACCTGACAGAGCTGGAAAGTGTGAAATGGAAATGTACGCGTACGACCTCACATCCGTCATGTAGTCCAAATGTACACTGTCACGCAGAAGAATCCAGCACCTCCCAAACAGTCACAATGTACATTGCCAGACAGTCTGCATGTAAACCAGAACAATGCGCCAACATACATTGCAACACAATGTCAACATGCATCTCCCTGCACATTGCAGAGGGGCACACAACACCTCCAGCAGAGCACAGAAGACAACACATCTGCGATGCCGGAGAGGACCACCACACCGTCGACACCGACGCCCTACAACAGCCCATGGATATCCCACGCAACCCACCACCAGGACCCGGGCAGCCGAGCTACTCAGAGGAGAACACAGAGTCTGCCACAGACCACACAGAAGGAAGCACACGCAAGCACAGCTGGCTCACAACACTTCACCCACCCACACATGGCACCCCAATGCCAGGTGTCAGAACGCCAAAAGGAGGTGGCCCAACAGGCCTGGGTGGGGGCCGAACACCTGGAATGCGAACTAGAACACATACGTAGGTGTCTATCACCCTTCAGGGACCACCCACACCCCACAAAGGACACCCACACTGCCATAGAGACACATGCAGATGCACATTCACAGTACAGAACCACGCCCAGGGGCGCGCAAATAGCAGTCACACATCCATGTTGGCTCTGCGTATGATGGCCCCGGCCACTCCCCTTACGAATTGAGTGGGTGACGACAAAGCTACTTGTCCAAGCTACAACCCGCTGCCTGCGGTGACATGTCTGCATCCGATGTACACAGCACAATGTAATGTCCTAGGGCCCAGGGCCCTCATGCATACAACAAGACCACAGGGACACGCATATATCATGTTGAACTGACCACGGGCACGTGCGCCCGGCCCCTTCATTGGCAGGGCCACATGTACAGTGACGCCTGTGCTGGATGTGTGTGGGGTGAGTGTAAGCCAGTCCGCACGGAATGCTTGGTGCTGGCAACAACTTGAACATTGGACACCAGTGCAACGGAAACAGAAAACACATGCATAACAGAGTCAACAGCTGAGCAACATGGAGTGATCCGGAGAAAGTCCAGAGGACAGCCAACATGCAAACAGAAGTGTCCGTGAGTTTCAGTGCACTGGGGTTGGGGCACTAGAGATGAGCGCACTTATGTGAAGAAAAAGTCTCGGATTGTGTCCCTACGATATATACTCCTGATGCAGGTGCAGTGGGGTGTGTCAGACCTGCATCATCTCCCCCATCAATGTACCAGGGCTCCCACACTGTTTGAGGTGACATTGCTGCGCAACCTCTCCACAGCACACAACAGTAACGGACAATGGCTTGCGGTGCACTGAGTCACTGGCACCTGGAGTGCTGAGCAGGGTATCAGGCCGATGATGGCATCCACGACAGGTCTGAGCAACACCGTAGGTCTGTCAGGACCACAGTTTCGACTCTGGCAGATGGCGGTTGGAGGTGGTGCTTGCGGTGGTGGTGTGTGCCTCCTGCGGTGATGCGACGTCCGGGCCGGTCAGGACTCGATGCTATGTGTGGGCCCTGGTGGCCCGCAGTTGAAGCCGGAGGCTGCGGACAGCGCAGGGCCACAGACACATGGTGTTGATGACCCCAAGACCATCGCTTCAGAGGCCATTCAATGTCTCAGAAGAAGGGGTCCCAGACCTGACATGCACAGAGTTAGTGGCCCCGGATGCACTGCGGCCGGCACAGGCACCCAGCCACGGGACGGTGACTTGCGGTGCAGTCAGATGGGCCATGCGACCTGAGCGGGTCCCCATCAATGTCCGAGGTCTAAGTTGTGGAGGGTTGCGGGGGACAGTGGAAGGTGTCCTCCAGGGCATGATGCGGAAGGTCTGATGTTATCTGGAAGCAGCAAATGGAGGAGTGGAAAGTGCAACACTCGTCCTCACCAACAATTCGGTATCAGCTACATGAGGATGAAAACTAGCCCCTAGTCCATAGACTCAAATGCCACCAATGTACGACCAGTGAGTGTCCATGAATGTCGGGGAACAGACTTAGTGGCACAGGTGCTGTGAGGGGATGCAGTCTGCGATGATGCCGGTACACTGATATGAACTCCACCATTGCCAAATCAAGACTGTGAATCACTGGACCGCAGTGTAGGCCGGAGGCAGCGGCCCACAGCCATGTGTCATTGGCTCGTGAGGCACAGAGTTAGTGACACAAGGGCAGTTGTCGGTAGTGTTCGATCACCTCCGTAACGATGATCCTGTTCCCTCCGGACTGCAACACGTCATCCTCTTACGCCTCTCCGTGCGTGCGATGATATGTATTCTGCCTTTTGAATTACCGATGTTCAGTTCCAAATCTGTGATCCCACTCGTGCGCAACGTAGGCCGAGGGCAGTGGTCCGCGTAGGCCCACAGACACGTGTGGTTGTGATGCCATGCACAGACCTGTTGGCACCACATCGAAGGGAGTATAGGGAATTGTTCTCTGCCTTAAATGATGTTCACTGCCATGGTGTAATCAAGACTCAGTTCCAAATGTGTGACCTACCTGACCGTGGTGTAGGCCTGAGGCAGCGGTCAGCACGGCCCATTCACCTAGTGTCACCGGCATAGGTTGGATGGCCCCACCGGCCTGCATTGTTCAGGTTCAGTGGCACCACGTGTAGCCGGCTGGCGTTGTTCAGGTTCAGTGGCACCACGTGTAGCCGGCTGGTGTTGAACAGGGTTAGTGGCACCACGTGTAGCCGGCTGGTGTTGAACAGGGTTAGTGGCAACACGTGTAGCCAGCTGGCGTTGAACAGGGTTAGTGGCACCATGTGTAGCCGGCTGACGTTGAACAGGGTTAGTGGCACCATGTGTCGCAAGATGCCCATATGGAACTATGCCTCCCTGATCGGGGGGGGTCTGGTGCTGTGGCCGCTGGCCCGGATTTGGGGTCACTGCCATTCATGACTCAGGACACAGTTTCACATATGGGACATACTGGTCCGAAGAGTAGGCCGTAGGCGGCAGTAGAGTACGTCAACGAGAAAGGACTAAAGCGGGCCTGTGTCATGGAGGCCGTGATGGTCTGAGGTGGCTGCCAAGGTCACGGGACTCGGGCTAGGAGCTTGCGCCGGCACGTGGTGGGCCCTTTTTGACACACGCCGGTGTCGGCAGGTGATCAGTGTGGCCTGGCTGTGCAGGGGTGGGCCTGACGGGATCGTGGTCCAGCGTGCCAGGGTCCGGCAGGCGCACAGCATCGCAGGCAACTCCGCTCACGAGGACGGCGTCGGCCTCGTGGCGGGGTGGGAGGCGCCGCCCTGGCAGAGACGTGGGGCTTTCCGGGAGAGGACCATGCCCAGGCCTACGTGCTTTTTATTCACACCCCTACGCTGGCGTGGCCTACGCCGGGCCATCCCACTCCGGTGACGCTTAGGGGGTGGCGTCACAGGCAACATTTCCACAAGGTCCCCCACTGGCTGGGGTGACATGGTTGCGTCCACTGTCCACTGCACTCCATACGCCAGAGGTGTATGTCGCCATGGATATGGGTGTGTTCTGCATACTGCGGTCTGTCCAGCACATCTCCGCCACTCTTGGCATTGTGTGCTTTCCCGATCATGGTTCTACTGCATCCTTCACACATGCCTGGTTGCCACCTCTCCCCACATTCGACTATTATGTGGCTGAGTTGCCATGCCGTTGATGGCTCATGTTCAGGGCTTGCCCAGGTTACCATTGTAAGTTGTTCTGTCGTGTCTGGTGGGTGGTCATGTTGCTGTGCATGTTGGTTGTGATTTTGTGACGTGTGCATTGCCAGAGTTGTGAGTTGCATGGTTGTGGAGTTGAGGTGTGTGGGGTGTTCATTTCGAACTTGCCAAGGGGGTGTGCATTTCCCTTGTTGCCATCCTGGGAACGCTGGTTGATGATGGACTGTCGGAGGATGAAGGTATCATGCACACTGGCTGTGTATTTGAAGGCAACATTGTTGGAGGTTCCACGGTGTTCTGTTGTTGCCTGCACATTGATGTGAGATGTGTGCTTCCTGTTGAGGTGATTGTGTGCTGTGTCACCAGGGGGCACAGGTAGTACATGTGTGCTGTGGATTGCCCCCAACACGTGCGTGCATCCTGCTATGGCGTATGGTCCTTGCTTGGTCTCCAGTGGATCCTGCGCATTGTGTTGGGCGTATGGGGACTGGGGTACCAGGGTGATGGTGATGTCCAGGACAGGTGTGGGGATACTTGGATATGGCTGGCTGTGTGACTCCTCCGACTCTGGCGGGTGTTGTTTGGGGGGTACCAGGGGCCAACAGGTGCAGCCAAGCCAGCAGCTTTGTGTGGGGTGGGATGTTGGTTGTCCGCTGTGTTGGTGCCGTAGGCCTGTTAGGCGATGATGGTGAGGATGCGAAGGATGGTTGTCCCTTTCACCCTGTAGTGGACGGTGACATTGTCAGCTGTTGGGTCTGTGTGGCTGGTACGTTTCCTGGGGGTCCGCTGTCTTTGCGCTGTGTCTGTGGTGGTCCAGGGGGGGGGTGTTCCGGGTGTGGGTTGGGGTCCTGGGGTGGTGGCGGTGGGTGTTGTGGCCCTCTTGGGTGTCTGGGCCACATGATGAGTGGCTCCATGGCATCTGTTGCCCTTCGGATGTGGCCCTGGGCTGTGCTCCCTTTTGTGGTGCTGGCTGCCGTCCGACTTTACACCAGGTCAGAGCAGGTGTAAATTTCCTGGTGCTAAAGCGCCTTATCGCCTGTTTTGTGTTCTTACCGCCGATGTGGCTGGTCGTTGTGAATGTTGAGGTGTGATGTTGTCTCGGCTTTTGGCACGGGAACGCCTACTCTGCATCTCATTAGCGATATTTGCGGGGGTCCTCTGTGGCGATGTTTTTGCAGCTGCTATCACGGGTAAACTGGTGCTGTGGGCTGTTAACACCGGCTTGTGAATGGGGAGGTAAATTTATCACGACTTTGGCTGCGATAAAGTGCCGTTACTTCGGCGATAGCTCCTTGTGAATATGCCCCTCAATAGGGCTCTTAAGCCCTGCTTACTTTCTTTTCCTATCACTGCCATTGTGACCCAGAAAATCAGGTGTCACAAAGGCAGTGCCAGGGTAAAAACTAACACGCTAGCAGTGGCATCTGCTACCTCTGGCTAGCCCTAATTGACATCCTTGTTCCCCATAAAACGTTGCCCATCTTTAGCTTAGCAATTCTTGCTCAGTCTGCTATTTAGCTTCATAGTTGTGTTAGTTATCATCCCGACAATGTAATTTAGTGTGCCATGTTAAATCAAGTGGCAAAACCTAGTAACACATTTGTCCAGTGCCCTAGACCTTGCCTCTCAATGTATGAGAGCATTTAAATCAATGTGGCCGTAAAAGAATGATCATAAAGGGTTGTGTAAATGCACATTTTGTCGGGTAGTCCAAATTTCCACTGCTCCTATTCTGCTTTTACCACTAACCCATGTATTTTTCTGGTGGAGAGTAAGATCAAAACATGAAGCTTTTATCATGCACAAACTGGGGAAAAATGTTTGAACTTATTACTCTCTAACTGAACCATTTCTCCACAGGGCACCTTTTTCTCACTTTCGGCCGTGCTCCAGTCTGAGCCTGCCCATTTAAGTTTAACCATGCTTGTCGGCCTAAGAGGAACAGTGAAGATCTAAAGGAGGGGGCAGAGAGCACATAAGGAAGTCGCATCTAACCCTGGGCGTAGTTCGCGAAGTAGCGCTACGCGAAGCTACGCGAAGTGCACTTCGCACTACGCGAGCTACGCGTAGCACTGCGCGAACTGCGTAGTGCACTGTTCGCGATGATTGCACCGTGCCGGATGCTTGTCCGCACTGTGCAATCATTGAAAACGGCATCTTGCACAGTGCGAGCTGTCTTTTACTGCCGCTGGAGTAGATTTTTACTCGGCGGCAGCTTTCTCAACGCGGACTGGTAGTTTCTCATCGCGAGCGGTCGCGAGCATACGCGACCACTCGCAATGAGAAACCTGACCTCCCAGCGTTGAGAATCTCGCCGGAGGTTTATTTTCCACGCTCGCGATCGGCAACTTGATGTTGCTGATCGCGAACGAGGAAAAGTCTCGCCGGGATGTCATTTTGCTTGCTCGCGGTCGCCAACTTGGCGTTGAGGACCGCGAGCAAGCAAAATGACTGCTGCACTACGCTACGCTACGCGTGTTTGCACTGTGCTACATGCAATTCGCGTAGTGCGAAGTAGCGCAACCTTCGCAAACTACGCGAGCGTAGCGTAGTGCTTTGCCCAGGGTTAGTCGCATCATGATTCAACCATGTCACTTCAAACCAACAGAAACCCTGCGGCTGCACAGCACTCACCTTAGCCATTTTTGCATAGTGCACTTTGTCTAACACTTGGCCATGATCACACTATGCCAGCTGTTCGTTGATGGTCAAATGAAGGGGCGGAGCTTGCATAAGGAAGTCATATCCTGATAGGACTACCTCACTTCAACAGAACAGCAGCCCTGAGCGGCGTAATGGCAGCCCAACAGCAACTTGTTTGTAGCACTAAGTATGCAGAGTGCATCATCAATATGCCATCTGGCTGGAGTGAATGGATGGATGGATGAGTGAGTGAGTGAAAGGATAGATGGAAGAGTTATAGGCTAAAAGGGTAAAAGGGTGGATGGATTAGTGAAAGGATTGTGTCATACGGCTTGTACCTCCTTTGGTAAAACTGTGCATTTGTTGGACAACATAAATGTCAGGATTATGCCAGATTGATTCTGTGCACACCCTCAGGATATGTTGACCTATTGGCCTGCTAGCTCATAGTGCACCATACGAACCCCTAACCTTACAGGGTAACAAACGTGTGTGCAACCTCAGAACATGACAACTCTGATCCCCCAAGGAAATCATGTTAACAGATCTAGAACCCTTTCGTTTGGACTCTCATGCATACCCAAAGAAGTATACAAGAAATACTCAGCAAGGCGTTTCAATATTTATTGAAGCATGGTGATTCTTGTATAAAATATGTGTGCTGCGATACTCAATAGAATGAAACAGATTAGAGTACTTAGTGATACAAGAATAGTGAAAAAGATTAACATTTCTACCATTGTGCTAAGGCAGTGAATATATGCGAGCATATAAGTACTGTGTAAAGTGTACTCCTACCTAGCGCTCTCTAACCTAGTCTTGCCTAGGGTGGAACATCTGCCAAATCCCACCTAGGTGGACTAACTCCCCATTACTTGTGGATAAGTATCATCAGGCTGTCAGTCTTGGTGCAAAGCTGGACATCCCTCGCATCAGTAAACGGGAATCAGCAGAGCTGAAATTCTGGCATGAAGTGACGTCGCTGTGTGAGCTGAGTGCTCCTCTGTGTAAACACGGAAGTCGTTGTGCATTTATAATAACAGTACCCATGTGACTATGTCGCAACCCCTGCTTAGGCCACAATTGTTTATTTTAGTTGGATAGCGGTGTCGCCAAACGCACAAATAACAAATATGACATTTGTGCAGTGAACTTTTTTCCTTGTACTAAATGTTCAAGGTGTTGTGATAATGTACCCACAAAGTAGAAATGTAAGCAATGCAGATTCACAGAATGTTATCCTGCATTGACATGCACACAAATGCATGTCAATAGGCATCATGTGTAAAAGAGAAGGCAACTTAAGAAACATGAGCATGTAAATGGCGGTGTTTCTGCTAGGCGTATCCTGACCACGTAACACCCACTCCTTGGACGGAAGTCGAGAAAGCTACCCCTAGACAAATGCTAAAATATAAGGGCCAACAAATATACAGGAACCCTACTAAAATCTAAAAAAGTATCATGCTTCTTTAAAAACAAAGAGTATACTGAAAGTAATTAAAATCGTTAAAATGATAAAAGCAAACATAAAACAATTTTGCATTTAAAATAAACAGGCAGAATTTAAAATTGTCCCATGGCTCGAAACTGCCAGATTGTTTATGAGAGATAGATGAAACATTGCTGCTCACAGCAACCACAGGCCATGATCCCAGAGGCACCCAATGCATCAAGTCTATAGTGCAAATATATTCCCATCTGTCCACTTCAGCAGTCACTTAAGAAGGAGTAGCAGTGCGAAATCCGCAGAAGCCGAGCCAAGATCCGGATCACTAAGAGCAGAAGCATTCCAGGAGGGCTCATAGAATGTGTTTAGAAGCAACAGTAAGCACAAGGGACAACATTACAAGTGTCCATTAATGGGCTCACTAGTCGGTCAATGTCCAAAGACTGAACCAGTTGCCTGCCTAAGCACACACACAGTGCACACTCGAAAGCGCACAGAAGACAGTGGAATACACAGCCACACAGGCCGAAAGGACAAGAACTAGTGTTATTTCAGTTCCTGATGCAAGGGTGCCCAGAGCACTGTGTCATGCATTCACAAAACAGGAGCACATGTGGAAGTGCTAGTTCCATTTGGCCTCTCAATAGGACATTCATTGTGGAGCAGAAAATATAAAAACACAGTCCCAACAATCAGGAACAAGACTAGCAGAAGACCTCCAAAAATGCTTCCCAACACAGAGTATATGAATGAAGGAAAAACTCCAAAGACCGTCTGGAAGGTACTAACCAAGCCAGAGCCTATTTTATTTTAAAAGAAGTGCACAACTCCCATGGTACTTGACATGTTAAAAATGAGGTGCACAAGTTCCCCAAAATGCAGCGGGAAATTAGGATGCGACTGTATCTCAGAAGAAGACCTTGCAACTTAAAGATCAAAGGTCTCCTTTGCAGATGTTAAGGCCACATTCTCCTCAAACATTAAAGCTTTTAGTCTGCTCAAAGCATCAAAGTGCACATTTGAAAGCTTTATCGAAGACCAAAGTGTTGCCTCCCTAACTGTAGGATGACGCTGGAACACTAATAGAATGAGGGATATTGGGTTACCCCTTTGCTTTGTATAATCCCTAACTGTAGGGGCAGGTGAAAACAGTACTTGTGTACAACAAGTCACAACTGCAAAAACCATCACCAGATAGGTGATTCCTGGTTTCATGCCACAGCAGCTCTGATCATTCAACATTAAATAACTTCCATTAGAGAGCAATCTGAAAGCCTGTCGTATCACAGCAGCTGGAGAACGCTTCAGACAGCAGGGCAAATTTGCCATTGACGCATTACATGCGCAATGAAGCAAAACCTCCCTGCACACCAAGGAATGTCCTAAAGTATTCTCGCAGTCTGACCCGCTAAGAAAGACCTCAGTCTCGCCATTCCTACAGCGATATCTAAAAGGAAAATTCCATGACTTGTGCACATGTCCTTCTCCTAGCGCTTCATACCTGCCTACTTGGTGGTATTATATACCGTATTGAAAGTGGAATGTCGAGATTGGCAGAGAAATAAACCCATGGATTATCAAATACATGGAAGGTGTTTCTGCAGCAGTGAATGGTGAGTTCTCTAACTTTTCTATGTGTAACATAGTGTACGTTCTTCCTTGCCATTATCATCTGCTGTTTTCTTAGATTGCAAGGCAAAAACACACTTGTGGCATAAAGGTGTAGTGATGGTACGCGAACGGAATAAAGTGTCTGCAGAGTCCAGCTTAATGACATCCTTGATCTAAGCTGTGACTGCCCATGTTGTAAAGAGGACATATCATTTTGTATGATGTCTATCGCCGAGTAACATTATGTTACCCAGAGAGTATATTCTTGTAGACAGGGTAGTCATACCATTATCTATTACCGCAAGAGCCCTTTCTAAATTTGACCTGTCAATTTTGCGCAATCTCTCAGCAGCCTCCTGCTGGCAAACTTTCCACACTTCATTATATATTGCATTTAAGAAGGGCTTTAGATGTGCCTTTCGAGGACCTAATAGAAAGTCCTGGATTTCCCATGTCATCAGAAAGAAGGGACAAGAGTTGCTTCACCTGGAACAATGTTGAGGTGCCTGACATTTGTTAGTATTTACCAGCCACACTAATCATCCCCCCTGATTGGGTCCTGAAGAATTGTATGATCTATTATGAAGCATGGTGACTAATGTTTCCTCCGTGTTATCTGTGAATTGTTTCCAGTTCAAGAACCATGCAAATGTGGGAATATTTGGTGCATTTAAATCTTTTATCTTAGCCTGGCCAAGACATGATGTTTACAGCACTGTTTGGTTCAAGAAAATTAGTTGATATGGTATCTGCATGCTCCAAATAATGCCTCGTTTTCCTGAACTTGCCAATCTTTTGTACCACAAATCAAATTTAAATCAACAGTATCCCTCCAAACGTCAAGTCCTTGTGTAGACAACTGGAAAAGAAAATATTTAAAATATATCAGCCTTGTATCAGTAAGCATAGTTTTCTTTGCTGGTGTTGGTGTGAGCCTAAAAGAATATGACCCAGAGTTTGTGGTGTTATGACCAGAAAAATATGCGAACTTTTGTGAGCTACCCGTGGTGGTGTAGGTGGTGCAGTGATTCAATTGCATTTATTTAAGCACAGCACGCAAACTACTTGCTTTATGCAGGAAATGATACCCAAAATGTTTAAAACAGAACATTTCATCATAATTAGTTGTATCGTCATGCATTTCATCTGTGTGTAATACTCGAGATCTAGCATTTCATACACACTATCAATGTCCCAATCACCAGAGACAGTACTAGGGGTGATAATATCATTTAACAAAATGCAGAAATACCAGTGTTATTTGCAGAAGTTCAATTGTTCCAAATATATCATACAATACTCTATCCCAAACGATTCCATGAGGAGTTGGAACAGCAGAGATGTTCACCAGGAAAAGGTCTCTTCGCACTGTGTGTGATTAAGAATGAGGTGTTAAAACCAAGTTCACCGTTTGTACAGCAGAGCGTTCTGTGAGATAGTGTCCATTCAGAAGCAAGAAAAAAACTGTATCAAAACCAATCCACAAGACGAGGAAAAGTAATGAAACTGTAATCCTCAGGTATAGCCTTGGAGGAACAAAGTACATCTTCTTCAGCCAAAAGTAGAACACACGCAATCTACCTCATAGAGGTGGAACTGGAGGTGGTAGTGGCTCCGATGCATCTGACGAGAAGTCATTAAGGTCAATGAAGTAGTCAGAGCCGTTCGATGTATTTTTAACAGCTCTGAAGGCTGTGTGGAACTTAGAGTTGACTTAAATTGTGGTACATTGATGTAGACACCATCCGTGTCGCGTTTCTGAATTGAAATCTGTGTTTCCATACAAGTAGTTTGTATAGTTGTTGTTGATGTAGCAGATAGAAAAGATACTTCACTATTTGCTGTCCACAGCTGGGGAGTAGAAGCTTCATTTCTGATCAAAGCTTCCAATGAGACTTCCTGGATAGTGGTGAGAGGAGGCAGGTAACTACTCAGTATCTCATGCGGCCTACTGTGTAGAACCGGACACATGATGCTGTTTGATGAGATCTATTGCAACAAGCAAGGGGTGGTAACCTTCAACAGCCAGAACAGGTAAGATGGCCCAAATTCTTTATCCAAAATCTTCTCCCTGACCAGTTCTCCAATCTTGGGGATCCAGCTAGAGGTGGCTTGTGCTTCCTTCACTTCACCAGGGGCAGTGCGTTTCACTTGGACATTGCTCTGTTGGTTCCTGCAAAACAGCAAAACGTTCATTTATGTTAAAGGTTGTTTCTGTCGCCACTGTGCTGGGACTGTCGAGGTCAGGTACGCACATCTTACCCCCAGACAGGATCTCATAGGGAGTCCGTCCACCCAGGGATTGGCTAGGTAGATTGTTGAGGGCTCTTTGGACCCCATATAGGTGATGGTCCCAACTGAGACCCTAATACCCACGCTGTTTAAGGCTGCTTAAAGTCCCGGTAGTTCCTTTCCACTACCGAATTTCCCTCAGGATGCTAGGGGGAGGAGTACCACATGATCACGCGCAATTTTCCCACGGTGTCTTTGTAAACCTTAGAGGCGAGAGCCAGACCCTGGTCCAAATGGAATGTGCCAACTGCGTATGTCCCGATGAAGACTTGCAAGTCTTTGATAACAGTTTGAGCATCAGCCGATCACTGTGGCCAAACCCATAGGAATCAAGAGCAGGAATCCACTGCAACCAAGATGTATTTGTAAATCCCATGTGATTATAAGGGGCCACAGTGGTCCAGATAAATACAAGTGAGAAGCTTGTCTGAGAAAAAAGAGGTGTCTGCGGTGGCCGCGCCCACGGTGGAATCCTTCATCTGCTGACAGATGTCACATTTAAGGACAAAGTCCTTAAAGCTGGATGGATAGATTTGGATCTGGATGGGCAGATGGATGGATGGAATGGTGACAGATTGTATGATGGATGAAAGGTTGAATTGATGACAGAATGTAAATGTGAAATGGTGCATATCAGCTGGTGGATGGAAGGATGAAAGGATTATGGATAGATGCTTTGATGGAAGAGACAGGCAAGCTCTCCATGCGAGAATTGCAATGACTTACTTCACTTGCTTGGTGCCATTAGAGCTTTGGTTCAAAGTAGGTGATATTTTCATTTTCTGGCTACTCCCTTGATAGCTACCCACATTGCATCAACCAATTCTTAAATAGGTAATTGGAATCAGAGTGAATAAAATATTTTGACTCTAACATGTGCATGTTCACCTATCATTGATAAACTTATCTTTCTCACAGATCATGCAATCTTTAGTCAGATATTTAAAATCAGAGCATGTCTTAATGCACAGTCCTGATGTGAAAGTGAATTTATGCTTCACCCATACAACTCCTAACGTAATTGAGAGTGTTACGGCACCGATTCAATTAAATACAGAAACCAGTTTGGATGATATGGTTAGCCATATTTAGCACTCTTAACCATGATATGCTTCTATGCCACATAAATGTAACTGAAATTAGCTACATCTGAACCCAACATGAATACCTCGAAAATAAAACGTATAATATCAAGAAAAAAAAATGAAAACGCTTAAGAAACTAAAGAAAACAGCATATAATAACTGATCTTACATCACTTGTAGCAGGGGAAAAGCTCTAAAATTACTGCTCACAGTGCCAAATTATAAACAAGCTGTTGAACTATCAGCAGACCTGTTTGGTCTAGCTAATGAAAAACAAGACGAAGAAGTAAAGGTTTTTGCTCAGGATCCGAACATCTTGTGTGCTAACAGCCCTTCAAATTTACTCGAATCTTTTTTTTTTTAAACTAATGTTAATGTCTGAAAGCATTTTGGCATTTCAGGGTCCTTTATTATGCTTGCTATCCCCTAAATAGTTTAGGCTAAATAATCAAGTAGTATACCAGTAAAACCTATTCCTGTGGAAACATCTTTAACATGTCATAAGTGATGTAATATGTACAGGATTAATCAGGTTTTTTTACTAAACTATAACTTGTGTATTTCAGTGTTTTTGACCATTAGCTCATCATTCCAATACCACTATATATACACTTTTAGCAGCATATAATATGAGACCTGATATGCACTTTAGTGCCTTAGATGCTTTAGTATAGGCACTTTTGAACTATGAGAAAGCATATACTAAAAATTATACAGTTGGAATAAGATGATTGGTTCAATTTGTTTGCAATCCAGACATTCTATGAAAGAACATGAAAAAGCAAATATTGTCCTTGCACTAGCACTTTATTATGTTATTTAAATATGTCACATTATTTTTACTTTCAAGAGTTATTCAATCCCAAACTTAGAGTTGTGATTATTGAGCGATATCAGATAATCTTGTGACTTAAAAGATTGTACAGAACATATTCCAAGTGAAAGAAAGGTTTGTTTGCGTTACATACATTGGATGGTTTATCTCACCGATAGAGTCAGAAAAAAGAAGAAATGGAAAGTGAAAAGAAGAGAATGCAAACAATTGATAACATAAGCCTCTCTGCCTGGTCTAAGTTCCTTTTATCAGTTATTTATGAGGGGATGTGTTATCTTATTTGAGAGACATATAGAAAATGATGTACTTTACAGTGATTATATGAGTCTCCCAAATAGACTTTTATTTTCAAACCCTTTTTGTTTGGCAATTCTACTTTTCTTATTGTGTTTGGGATATTAAAACATGAAGCAAATGTAAGAATGAAAAAATATAATGAGTGAAAATTATATATTTATTTCATCAAAAGTGTAACATGATAATAAAAAGAGAACGCAAAGTTAAATGAAATCATTGTAATGGAGACTGGAGATGGACCATGTTTTGCATATAGTTAAAACACTTTTGTTGTTTTTAAAAAACTATGAAAGGACTTTGTTGCACTGTGTCACTTTCAAAAGAACATTTGTATCTATGGACTCTATGGTCCAGTTGAAGGCGGAATGCTAAAACGCATCGGCCGTCTGATGAATATTTTGCACTTGTGGTGAAGATCCCTAAAAATGAAATGCAATAGAATAAAGAAAAGTTGTGGCTCACATCGATATATATGTATTCACTGAAAAAACCAAAGGTTAAAGTAACGTTATAGTTAGGTGTGATAAAAAGATCTGTTTTTGTTTTTAAAAGAACCTTAGAAATTCACTGAAAAAAGGTTAAAGTAAAGTTATAGTTAGGTGAATTTGTCAATGACAACATTAACGTTTTGAACTAAAATAGAAAACATTGAAATTCAGCAGTTATAGTTAGCAGCACTAACTATAACTTGTGCCCACATGCACTGCTTATGATCCCACATATGACATCAGCCATGACGTTCTATGACATCACTGATTACATCATCATAACGGCTCCCCTCCCCATACAAAGTATATTCGACCACAGGGGTGGGCTCCCCGGGGCCTGTCGAGGCTCAGAAGTATCCACGTGTCCCTTCTCCCCAACAGAATATTTAGGCCCCATGGGTGGACTTCCCAGTGTGTGAGGGGGGCTGCCATCCACCACTCAACTCCTCATACTAATGCCCTTCAGGGTTGCGCCATCTGTGCCTCACTGTGGTCTCAGTCACATCCCCTCAATAGAGCCGTTGGGATGTCATGTCAACCTCGGACCTGCTCCGCCTCTGTCAAGAACGTGGGCGTCATTTTGCTTCTCGCAGTGGTGGAACCCAGGGGGAAGAAGCAACTGGCCAGATCTCACCAATCCACCGTTTGAGTTAAGGTGCAACCTCCTAGGCCTCTGCTCCACCATCAGTGGAGTCCGATCTATATGACGAGTGCCCCTGCAGCCTTGAGCGCAGCTCACTCCATTCGCAGCCAAACCACTCCCTCTTCATCCCATTTTTCTTGAGGGCCAAAAACCAGGATCGATGTAAAGTGCAATTGATCAGAGATTCCCTTTCAGGAGTGGACTTATACACAAATTCTATAGCAAGTCATGGTGAATAAAATAAAGCCTAGATCAAATGGTAGATGTTGGAAGTAACTGTAAAGTTACCTAAAGCGATGGATAGCGTTAGTGCTGGGTGTATAATTCTCATTCTCCAGAGGGTAAGCCTGTTAATATTAGAGTATGGTGGGTATAATGGCTACGAGAAAATAAGAGCTTGGTTGCTAGAATTTGATTCAAAGCAAATATTTTAGGACAATTAGGGTAGATATCATGGGCTACAAATTAAATATCCAGTTGACAGAAGTGCCTCAGCTATTCAGAAGAGAAAATTCAAAGCATGCATTTACAGGTATTGCGCCATCAAGATGGAATTAAGGGCCTGATTATGAGTTCAGCAGTCCATTGAACCGCCGAATCGCGGTGGTGGTCGGGGACCACCGCACCAGTGGTCCGACTGCTGTATTACAAGTACGGCCGTCGGACCATTTTGGGACTGCTGCAACCATCAGGGAACCCGGGTTCCCTGGCGGTGGCACAGAGGTCTGAGGCAGCAATTTGCTTGGCGGTGCCGCTGCGGCACCGCCAAGCATATTACAAGTTTCCCCACAACCAGCCTTTTCTTGGTGGTGAGCCCACCATGAAAAAGCTGGCAGTGGGGAAACAAAGGGGGCCTTACAGGGCCCCCTGTTGCCCCTGTACACTAGGATGCATGCAGGGGGCACATGGTGTGCCCCCATGTTATGCATGCATGCCCAGTTCCTGCACGGCATGGACTAAACAGTCAGTGCCGTGCAGAAACTTGCTTTGGTGTTCCCATTGTGGTGCCTTTAAATGTGTTGTCCAATCTCTAGTTCTCTCCAAAATTGACTATGGTAACGCTATCCTCTCCGGAACCCCAAAAGTTCACCTTGCCCCCCTTAGATCTGTACTCAACCTAGCTGCCAGGCTAATCACTGACTGTAAACATTTTGACCACATCTCCCCAGCCCTCAATGCCCTCAATTGGCTACCCGTTGAAGGAAGATCCTCCTATAAGACTGCATGCATAACACACAAAGCCCTTCACCAACAAACCCCGTTGTACCTTACGAACAAACTTAAAAAAGCGGGCTGCTCCCGACCGATGAGAAGCACTAATGCTCTTCTCTTCGTCCCCCCCTGTTAAGAAAGAAAACCACACAATCTCGTTCCTTCTCCGGGAATGCCCCGATCATCTGGAATGCTCTCCCTAGGGACTTGCGCTGTAACCCCTCCTACCTCAGCTTTAAAAAAGACCTCAAATCTCACCTTCTCAACAAATATTGGGGTCCTTAACCTCGCCTTTGACCCTTCATCCAACTTCCACCACTCCGGTTCAACTCCACCGTCTTCCTGACTCTTTCCCCTCTCCCCACTCCTTTCCTTTGAATATTCACCCTCTAATCCCCTCCCCCTCCATCTATGACCCATACCCCCAGCCCCTCCTTGAATCTCCCTCAAACTTTACTTCCTTTCTCCCCAAACTGTTCTCTCCCATCTATATTTATCAATTTTTTCTTTTCCCGCCAACCAGCCTTGAATTTTTGTTCCCCCCTGCACACAACTATGAGCTTTATAGTGTGTTCTTGTCATCGTACTAAAACAGCTTCTCTTGATAGCCTCTACTCATGTAAATAGCCTTTTTGCTAGTTTAATATTGTTTTTATGTAAAATAGTCTTTCTTGATAACCCCTCCTCATGTAAATAGCTTTTTGCCTATTTGTCAATTTAATAATGTTTTTATCTTGCCTGTCTATGTTTTTATCTTATTGAACAACTGTTTTTACTGTAACGATCAATGCTCATGTAAAGTGCTCTGATACCCCCGGGTCCAGCCAGCGCTATATAAAACCTTTCAAATAAAATAAATAAATAAATAAATAAAAGACTGCCCACCAGACCAGGAGAAAACTCCTTATCTGGCGGGCGGGCGGCCAGCGGTCGACTTTGGCAGTGCGGGGCAGTGGCAAGCCACCTTGCTCCCGCACCGCCAAAGTTGTAATCAGCCCCTTAGTCCTTACTTCATTTCGATCAAGAACTTTTGTATAAATTACTTGGAGTCATCAGCAAAACAGATTCTCATTTTAATTTAACTATTGATTATTTTATATTGCTACCACTATGGATCCAATTATGATTTTTTTCATTACTGAAATAAATAATATGAAATAAACACAGATACAAGCCACTGCTTGTGGCTGCTAGAGGTTCACCGAAACCAAGGAAAATGCAACTAAATCATTTGAAAAATAATTTGAAGATTACTAGAAATGTATGATAAGTTTATTTTGCAAAAATGCTACATTCAAAAATTAAAATGAGCTACTGTGTGCTACTGCTTAACAATGGATACCACAGTAAGAATCAAATATAGTAAAATAACAGCATATTCATAAAGCAAAGAGCAGGAAACAGGCAATGAGAAAAAGATGATGCCGAGTAGCAACAAGTCCTGAGTTACCATGTAAATGATGATATTTCTCCATGAGCAGATAATCTATTACAGGTATCTAAGAAACTGACATCTTATAATTTAGATACCATGGGACCTATTCACAAAGGTAATTTTACACATGTAGATGTATTCATATGTACATTTACTCCTGTACTTAGGTGTAAATCTACACCTTTGTGCTATTCATTATTTCTAGGTCTAGATTTACAACGTAGGGCCTAATTACGATGCAGGTTGGACCGCAACCGATGGCTCGTCGGTTGCGGTCTGACGGACATCTACTGCTGCGGTCCAACCGACGCATTACGATGCGTGCAGTCAGAGGCAGCAGTCAGAGGGACTGACCAACGCTTTCTGATGGGCTCATGGAGCCCATCGGTCGGTTGGAAACTCACCATAATCCCTTAAGGATGGTGTTTCCGCCGTCAGGATTCTGATGTTGGTTCCCGACAGCCATTCCATGTCGGCTTTCCAACATCGAAAGGCTGTTGGAAAGTGACATTGGGGGCCCTAACAGGGGGCCTCTGCATTTGGGCCTGAGGGGCACCTATGGTGCCCCCCTGAACATCCATGCACCGTCAGGACGCTGCCACACGGTGCAGGGATGTTCACAAACTTCCATTTCTCAATGGGAGCTTGTGCTGCGAGCGGTTTCCGCCTGCCGCACAAGTTCCCATAGAGAAATGGAAGTTTCTGCATTGTTTCTGCATCGTAATTAGGTGTTCGGAACCACCGACCTATGGTTGGGGCGGTTCCCTCACCGAAGCGGTGTTGGTCAGAGGCAATTCCGACCGACATCATAATGAGAACCTAGTTGTACACCCACTAAAACCAGGGGTTGAAGATATCTTAGGGAAAATTCATGAGTGCAAAGTTACTATTAGTAATTTTTCACACTAAGAGAAGATTCTGCCACTGGGTTGAAGAGCTCCCTGTGGTAAAGTATAAGAAAAATGTATTATGTCTATTAATTTTTTTACAAAATTATAATAAATAGCTAATTGTAAAATACAGTTGTAAATTAATTGAAAATAATAAGTAATATCCTAGAATAAATAAAAGAAAATATTACTGCACATTGACTCATTAAATTAAATATTGATTAAATATTTTGATAACTAAATTTCATTCATTTATCTTTTAAATGCTAATTTCAATTGAAATGTAAAGAAAATCTACACTAGCATATTAATATCTAATTATTGTTTACTAATTTTATTAAAAGTTATTTGCCTTATTAAGTTAACTTATTTTACATCTTTAATAAAAGCCTTAAAGCTTAATTTATTTGTTTAAAGAAGTTACTTAATTTTGAATATACTATAACTTATTAACACTAACAAAAATTATACATAGATTTACTATTAAAGTCAAAGCAATTGAATGTATTTAATATTTAATAGGCACAAATGTGTCCATCCCATTAGCCTTATTTTGGACCCTGATAGATTCCTGGTGGCTCTTAGGATCTTTACAACTGATCCCTGCAGGATCATAGCATTCACCATCAGTAGATATCTATTTGCAGCTTGGTCCATACGTTCCAGACTTCTTCCCATCCATTCCTGCAACTTACGTTAAATTTTTGAATTTCATTTGATTTCTGTACTCCCCATCCCAGATATGTACTGTTAGAAACTCTGTCAGACTATGTGTTCACATGAACTTTATTCCATTTCTAAAGGATGGAAAAATGTATTGACGTTTTCTTTATATCCCACTTAACCCTCTATCTACAGCATCATTTGCTCTCCAGTTTTTAGTGGCCCTAACCAGATTGCCTAGCTGAGGTAAGAGACCTTTACCCTTCTGTTGCCACTGAATTGGGACAGCCTGGCAATAGGCCATGGTTGTGTGACCTTTTATTCTTAACGGCCTGAAGGCACCATTTCTCAGTTTGTTTTTATAGCGGTTTCAATGGGTTTATTGTCCTCTTTCTAAGTGTTTTTCAAGTATCTATATTTAACCATCAAAATTGTAGGAGCACATAGCGTACCCTTAATTGAGATTTTTGTCATCCTCCCTTTCTTTTTACAATCTATTTAGATTCGATGTTATGGTCCTTAGGTGTGTTATTTACAACAGTGCTTTTACTTGTTCCATTTCCCTTATGTAATGCTTCAGATAAATCTGAACAGTAACTGTATTTTTATGCTTAATGGACATTTTGTTGTAGTATGCTTTTATCTAATTGAGAAATGTATGGCCACATGTTACTACGCTACTATACACTTTATCCGGATGTTATTTGCTCCTAATTTATTTTTACACCTGCAACTTATGACCGTCATTGTGACATTCTTTGATTTATGAATGCTGCTAAGTTCATGTATTTTGTTTTTATTCGGTATTTTAATGGTCTTTTGAGTGAAATAAGGTTTTTACTACTACTAATATGATTTTCTATGGGGTTTTATTTGAAGTTCCTACCTTCCTTATTTTCGATGGGAGTGTGTTGCAGTACCTGTGAGTGGCCATGAGTACTGCTATAGTTAAACCAAGGCTGATATGGGCTAATATTTGTACGTAAGAGTTTGTATTTGTATTCTCCTCCATAATCCCCTCTTTACTTTTCCCTAAATGCCTCTTTACTCCTCCCTAAACCTGTCATATTTTGTCATTAGTATTCCTTTTTTTCAACCACTCCCCATGGTTCAGCCCACATTTACTACAAAAACGTATATTACATGTGCGGCGATCTCCACTACTTTGGGTATGCAACTGGAGCAGACCACACAGCCTTTGCAGCATAGGAGTTGAAATGGTACATATTGTTAGGCAGCTTCAGATTAATATACAAAGGTTTCAAGACCAATCTAAATTGGTATCACCAACTCTAGACTTGAAACCACTTTTCCTTACTATGTACATAATGGAATTTCACATTGGCATAAGATAAACAAGATACTATGACATACTGCTAACATTATTATTTCCACAAATTCAAATACATATTATTTGAAAGGGTAGCCACTGAATTATGATCAATCTGGGAATACAGTGCTGCTTTTCAACACCTGATTAAAAATTAGAAAATAGCTATAGCTACTACTAGAATATCCCGCCGCTAGACCCGAGGCACGATATCAACTTACTCCTTGAACAGGTGGGTTTTAAGATGTTTACGAAAGGTGTTAATATCCTGGATGCTTCTCAGGGATACAGGGAGAGCATTCCAATGTCTGGCCGCTACTGCTGAGCAAGTCAACCCACCCCATTGTTTACAAACTGGTGGGGGGTATACACAGCAGAAGAGATGATTGAGATCTCAGGGACCTGTTAGGACAGAAGGGGATCATTCGGTCCTGTAGAAGGCTGTATGTGCTGTTGTCAGTCCTTTAAAGATAATCCTCTACTTCACTGGCAGCCAATGTAACTGGTTGTGGTAGTGAGAAAGTTATGAACACCTGGGCAAGTTAAACAGGAGAAATATGGCCATGTTCTGTACTTTTTGAAGTCTTTGTATCAGGTAATCCGGTAAACCGAGGTACGGGATATTAGTGTAGTCAAGTCTTGACAGAATCAAAGCTTGGACCATGGTTTTCTGAGCATCCCAGGGCAGAAATGTTAGAAATTTCTTTAACATCCTGAGGATCCAGCAAGAGGTTTTGGTTGTAGCCGAGATCTGGGGCTTGAAGGATAGTTTAGTATCGATAAGAACTCCCAGGTTCTTGGCCGTTTCAGTAGGAGGAGGGGAGGAAGTACAGTTGTCAGGGGCCAGGGAGTGGACCATCCTAACGGGGGATTGTTACCAAATAATAGAATCTCCCTTTTATTGGGTTGCACTGTAGGGCGTTAGCCCTCAGACATCCAATCGCAGCCAAAAGAGAGGCTGCAAAGTTGTTGGTTGCTCAAGGCTCATTGCTATTGCAGGTCAATAGGAGTTGTGTCTTGTTCCCATATGAGATGACACAGATGTCAAAAGTTTATTTAAGATAAGCTAATGGAGTCATATAGACATTGAAAAGTGTGGGGCTCAGGGCAGTGTCCTGAGGCACTCCATACTTAAGTTGTTTGGCATCAGAGTTTTAGGGTTTAAGCCAAACTGCCTGTTCCCTATCTTCCAAAAAGGACCTCAGCCAGGGCCATGCTTCCCCTCTAATCCAATCTGGGAGAGGCGAAAAAGCAGGATCTCATGAGAGATCGTATCAAATGCCACCAAAAGGTAGTACATGTGCCGTGGCTTCAAGGTGATTTCTTAGTTAATGACAAGAAATGAATAACCTTTTCATCTTCCCTTAATTTAAAATATATAATAATTCTAATGCATGTGAAAAAGAAAGGCTTTATATATGCTAGTAGTAAAATGACCCATGTCAATAGTCTTCAAAATTTTATATACAGCCAAGACACCTGCCTAATGATATTTGATTTCCTCAATAAAAAACAGGTCTCCTTGACCAAGTTGTAGAAAAGTGAATGCCCTACTGATATTTCTCTCTGCGGGTCTGCGATTGGAATAGGTATTTGTTGTAACAATTGTAGATCAGTGCTTATAGGGTTTATTTTCAGTGATTAAATGGGCCTCAGAGCAAAAGGGTTCACAACAATAAATTTAGTGAAAAGGAATCATGGTTTTACTTTATGAATTAGCTTCAAAAGCGTGAAGCACACTTCAGGCTTCTCAACAGATTGAAACATATTGACCATGCAACAATTAGGAAAACCTCTATAAACAAAAAACATTGTTACAGATGCTTAAAGCTGAAAGAATTTATTTTTCAAACATTCCCAAAGGTTTATGTAATATTTTGAAACTTTGCAAAGTTTTACACCTTACCATATCGGCGTGATAAATGTCATTTTTAGTTAATTTATTTATTAATTCAAAAATATGTATTAACAATAACAATATTGTTTTGTATCAGATCTACTTAACATAAATCAGTTATTGTTCTCTGGTGCAATCGCATCGTGAATAGAAAAACTCTGCCAAAGCTAAACATGCGGAGAAAAATTATGTACGCATTTGTCACTCCGAACTAAAATGGTTTGCAAAAGGCAAGCTTGCAGGAAAACACACGTGCATACATTTTCCAGTTTGACTCGGCTCAATTAAACCGATAATGATCTAGGTACGTGGTGAAAATAACCTTGCTATGCAGAGAAAAACTTCGCATGGGTGGAGGTCAACTATAAAATTTGGAAACTGTGTGAAGCATGATAATAGGGAACTTTGCAAGAGTATGCTAGGGAAAATTCATGGAACACCCCTGCCTATTGTGAGGAAACCAATCATTTCATGCTGCAACCCTAGTTTTCTTGTTTTGTTGATTTTTTTATTCTGACCAGTTTTTGAGGCTGTAATTCTGCAGCCAAGGCCTTGTGTTTCTGTGCCATTAAAAAGAGTAACATTTTAACCTGTGCCAGACGTTAAAGGTGAACAGTGTTTTTGCAGGTTTTACAACTTAGGGGCCGATTCCGATTCGGGCCGGAAATCTCTCCGACCGAGCCGGACCCGGAGAGATTTCCGACCGAATCGGACCCGTGCAGCCCGACCGAACGAGTACGATGCGCACGTATGCCATCGGACTCGAGTCGGTCGGACTCCCATTGAAGTCAATGGGAGCCGGTCGTACAATGCGTACGCGGGCTCCCATTGACTCAATGGGTGCGAGGCGGACAAGGGCGCCCCCTACAGCGTGTACGCGGCGAAGCGACTCGCACCGTACACACACAGGTAGGGGAGACCCATGGGTCCCCCCTGTGTGCGACTCGCGCGGCTACGCGTACAGGGGGGTCAGACAAGGACCCCCAAAGTACGGCTCCGACTGCTCTTTCGAGCCGGAGTGCGCGGCTTGGTCGGACTGCTCGCGGCGCGCATCGTACTTACCCGGCTGGGAAACGTCTCCATTGCGCGGTGCGAGTCGAGTCCGAGCGAGTCGGTCGGTGCGGTTAGACCCGGGAACGAGTCGGTCGGAGCGGTCGGGACGCCCGGACGAGTCGGTCGGCGATTTTGCATCGTACTCGCTCGCCCGGACGCGCGTACGAATCGGTCGGGCAATAGGGCTCCGAATCGGATCCGGTTAAGCCGAATCCAATTCGGAGCCCTACCGGCGGAGATCGGAATCGGCCCCTTAGTGACAGATGTTGATGTGTAGACTATGTCAGGAAAATTCCTTGACTCTGGAGATCTGGTCACATGAATCAAAAACCTATTTCATACCTAGATTGTCCAATAAATGTACTTATTGTAGACCACAAACGTTTAATCCTCTTGCAACATTTGCCTGCCTGGCTGATTAGTGCTTCCAAAGTCCCTTTCAAGAACTAAGAAGATTATCCAGTACAAGACTAGCACGGTTCATGAACAGGTGAGAGTAACAGAGCCAAAGCTTCTTCTTTTTGGGAAGCCTGACTACTGAGTGGAGTAGTCATTGGTAAGTCTTGTGCAAGTCTGAAGCAGAGCACTAGGGAGCAGAAAGTAGAGTAAAACAAAAAATGATAGAAATTGGTACTAGTATTTACTTGGGCCTTTTACAGTCTATGATCCTCGGATGATTAAGTACAGCGAAGTGCTTGCCCTCAAGCGGAATATTGTTTAGTTATCATTATTGCGTGTACTTATAAAACTCTTGCCAATGGATGCTGTGAGACTGTACCTCGCATCCGATTACTCTTGAGTCTACTAAAGGTACTTTATGGGTCCACACTAATCCCTTGAACTGAGTTTTTAGGACGAGCCTAGGCAGAGCATGTGCTGTCTGAAAGACATGCTGTATTCGCTATTGATTGGTTAAGGAGAGCAACATCACAAAATAAAATGATGGACAGAGTGTTGGAAGGTGAGCATCACTCGCAAAAGCTTGCTTCTCAATGGTTTATTTGCGCTCTATGTCCCACCTTCTTGCGTCTTGCTGCTCCCCTGGAGTATTGGCCTATTACGGGTATCCTTTCACAAAAGGATTTTTCCCTTTGCGTTTGTGCACTCTTTTATCGTTGCACCACCATCTTTTTTCATCTCAGCCCCTTGAGCACAGCGGTTGCAGTCTTCTTTCCTCCGGGGGGCTCTCTCAGCTCCTGTTTACTTGCCGTACGGGCCTCGCGCCGCCCTCCTTCCCCCCGATTAAACGCATGAGCGGTGCCCTGCTTCACAGCTGCTTCATCGTTAAGCCTAGGACGGCTCACACATTGGTTGGCTATCTATGCATTCAATCAACAGGTTCGATTCCCGACAGTTCGAGTTATTTTATTTTTTATTAATTAAAAGCTGATTTGTGGTTCCTGAAGTTTACCTAGATGCCCATGTGATGGGAAGCCAACACAATTGACAACACACTTCATGTTGTTTTGTAAATTTTATAGTGATATTTGAAAACTTCTATTATGCCCTCTTTTTTGTCACAACGTGTGGTCCTCCATCAGGAGGCTCTTACCTTTTTTAAAAAATTACCAAATATTAAAACATGTTGTATGAATCTTGCTTTTAATAAAATGACCCTTCTTAGGCACAAATCATTCATTTATTTCGATAATTTACATTACGAAGTCAATTGAATGGGTCAAGGGATTATGCTTAAATTCCCTGAGTTTTTGTGTAACTTTCCCATAGTAGCATTTTTAAGATTGTATTATATTTTAAAATATTTGTATTGCATGGCTTTTTACTGACTTTTAACTGTTAAGCATATTTAGTCTGAACTGTATAGTGTTTAGATTTTATATGTTTTTATTGTACTTCGAATCTTTTATGAATTTGCATATAAATTTGAATAAAGATATCTTTGACTTGATCACTCTACTGCAAAGAAAAGAAAATAAGTAATAACATTGTCATTTACAACACCAATAGCTCTAACTTTCACAAATGCGAGACTGATTGCATTCCAAATGCTTGTTGCTATTACAATGGGTGCAAAGTGTTTTTGTGGTTTCCCATTGCTCAGTCCACTGGTCTAATGCTTAAGACTTGACCTTGAAAAATTGCTGCTATAACCCTGCCCCGCACTAGCACTTTGTCGTGAACATATATTCTCTTTTTATTAATCTTTTTAACCTGATGCCTGCTCTAATTGTTCCCAAAAGCATTAATAATGCTCTGACTGTTTTTTACTCCGACATTTGACTTAATATGCTTTTCAAATCTATTTATAATTCTCCCATTTTTAGGTTAGTGTACTCATTCTTTTTTGTACATTTGCCCTTTTGTACAAAGTTAAACTTCCTGTGTCCTCATTCGTTCTGCTGCTTTTAACTTATTTGTGTTTTTGTTAAAATTGTATTGGTTTATAATTAACCACACAATAAAGAATATATGATTAAAATGTATCATTTATTGCTCTCCAACAGACAATGTGTACAAGAAGCAAGAGAAACCCTAGATTCTGTAGGGACCTGGGGTGTACGTTGAGTTTTGTAGCAACAGTGGTCGCTATGGTGTTAATAATAAAACAAAGAGGAATCTTTGTGTTTAAAGAAACTCTTTTTATTACTCATTACATAAACCACAATCAGTAAATTACAAATCGGAACAGTCTTCAGTAGGGTGAGGAAAGTGCTCAGTACTCAAACCTGGTGATATATATGTGCAAGTTCCAAAATACTTAATATACACAGCCCGTAAATGGGAATAACAATAAGAATGTGTCTCATGCAAACATTCAATGGTGTTCTAATTCCATGATAATAGGGGATTATCATCAGGACTGGGTTGATATTTGTCAGATAAATAAATTAGAAGAAATGACAAACAAAAAAAGAATATGTATATGAAATTAAAAATACAAAATTGAGGATAATACTTAACGAAAAAAATGAAAAAGCGACATTCAAACTAGAATTATTGATCCCAGCAAACTTTTGAACCACCATGGAGTGTTAATTACTACCCGGACTACGTAATAAGGGAAGCAACATATCCAGTGAGGGGTGAAAAAACTTCTTTTTTCAAAGGGGCACCAAAGGTATTGGTTTGAAAGATGGCCCAGGTAATAAGATTGTAATGTGACATTAAAGAAAGTAAACCCTATATGACAAGGGGTAGGCAGGTTGCTAAATTAGTAAAATCATTTACACATATGGGCCCTAGGAGACATGAAGGTGAGAAGGGAAATAAAATAATATAGCTCCAAGCTATCAAGGATGCATGATTAGTGTATCTTGCACCGAGATGCACAGAAGTGCCACTTAGTGGTCCATATAGCTATACAGTAAGAATATTACTTTATAACTAAACCCGTAGGAGACAGGGAGGAAGTAAGACTCAAGAGTTAACTCAAGAGTTCCAGCCTATAATTCTCTACGGCAAGCATGTCTTGAGCAGGAATGAACTAATATGGATATTCTACAAGGTGATTATACGGCTATAAGAGTAAATTCAAAATCATAATCTTATTTAGTTATAGCCCGTAGGGGATCAGGGATAGCTTAAAAGATAATGTCACATCCATACCCACCTCTAATACAACACTGAGAATGTGTTATGAATTTATTTTATGTATTTTTGTGAATTTCATTTTAAAACAGTTTGATGGTATATTTATTTTAAAACGTGATTGTAATGGCTGTACTATTTAATTGTAAAAAGTTTTTAATAACTACTATAAGTTTAATACACATTTTAGCAGTGGGATATTGAGCTTGTGGATGGGGGATTTCTTAAAGTGTGTTTGTGTATCTAATTTATTTTTTGTTGAAATTATTTTTTTCTAATTAGTAATTTATATTTTTGAAAATATTCAAAGGTTCAAATAGTTTTGCTGTTTTTGATAATGTTTTAATATTTTTATGTATTTAATTTAGGTTATATGTTTATGTGTAAAATTTTGTTTATTAAAAAATGTAGTTCTTATTTAGTTCATTTTATACTTATGGAAAGTGATTTTATGTATATTGTGTGCTAATGTATAATAAAATGTAAACATTTTAAAAATGCATTTTTGTATTATTGTAATATTTATTTACATTTTACTTGAAATGCTAAGTTAATTGAAGTTAGTTTGGTTTTTGTCGTTTTTATAAATTGTAATCTTTTACAGTTCCTTTGTTAATGTGCCTTTATTAAATATTTAAGATACATTTTTATTTTATGCGATTTCATGTTTTGATTTTTTTAATTGAAAAACAGTATTTAATAATATTTTTATTAGTGGGTGTAAGAAATTGGGTTATTTGTTGAGGGGTGTGAAACCCTACTCAAGCAGAAACCACAATCCTTGTCAGGGTGAAGTCACAAGCAAAGCCGAAATTAACCTGTGCTAAACCCTCTGGTAGCTTGGCACAGAAAAGTCAGGCTTAACTTAGAGATAATGTGTAAAGTATTTATGCAGCACTTCAAACAGTACTAAAGTGGAATACAACACAAGAAAAATCTCACACCAATTTACAAAAATAGAGTAAAACTTAATAAATAATTTAAGACCAAAAATCTAATCATTAAAATAGGAGATATGTAATTTTGAAGTTTTAAGTGAAAATAGTGGCAAATAGCACAAAGTGTCAACTGAGGATATCTGGTCATGCTGGACTGGGACAAAGTGACAAGTTGAGGGCAACTGTGATGGAGTGCAAGACGGCTACAGAGACCCAGTTAGGCCCACTGGAAAAAAGTACCTTGAATCTTGGTTGTGAAGAGTTGCGGAGTCCCACGACGAGGATGTGTCACGCAGCTGAGGCGATGAGAGGTCCTGGTCAGATATGTATCATGCAGCATCAGTTCTGAGGAGCTGTGAGGCTGCAATGCAAGGTTCTGCATCATTGTCAAGGAGACTGTCGATGAGGGGGCTTGTGATGTGAAGTCCTGCATCAAGGATGCAATGCGCACAGCTGGTTTCGGAGAAGCTGTGGGGTTTGCGAAGCAGAGTCCATCATTGTCATCAAGGCTGCTGACTACGAGAAGCGCATGATGTGAGGGCCTGCATTGGGGATGTGCCACGCAGCTGCGGTTCCGATGATGCTTCTGAGCTGCGAGGGTGATGTGAAGTCCTTGCGCTAGGAAAGTCCACTCTTCAAAGGCCATGGGTCAGTTCTGCTTAGGTTTGCCCCGCACAGCCCACCTCCAAATGTCCAGGGCTGGAGTGGCACTGAATGGCAGTGTAGGATTCACAGGTGGCAGAATCCAGGAGCTGGGTTCAAGGTTGTTCGAAACCTGTTGTGTCCTTGAGGCTTTTGATCAGGAGGCCAGGCAATTAGCCCTTGGAGTCACTCTGAGGTCCTGGGTTCACAGGGCAGCAGGGCAGCAGTCTTTTAGAGCAGCAGCCCAGCAGAGTGGCAGTCCTTTCAGCAGCACAGCAGTCCTTCTTCCTGGCAGAGTCCACAGGTCAAGAAGACTACTGAACAGTTGGTGTCTGAGGTCCAATATTCACTTTGGAGTGAGGGAAGCTTCCAGAGTATTCCACCCTCAGAGGTGCTTGGAATGTCCTCCTCCCTGCTCTGTCTCCAGATTGTCTGGGGTCACAATAGACTTGTGTTAAACACCTTTGTGAGAGTGCTCAGGCAGGGCCTTTGTGATGTGCAAGTGTGGCAGGTAACAGCTCCTTCCCGTCGTTAACTCAGAGTGGCCCATCCTGTGGCTGCCTTTTGTCACTCTTTGCGGGAGCAATACACAAAACCCATCTGCCATCTACACCTAGTCATGTGACCCAGGATACAGGCACTGGACACCAAATAGTTGGGACAAGAAGATGCCATCTCTCTAAAAGTGGCATTTTTATAATTGTGATTATAAATCCGACTTTACTATTAAAGAATTGCAATTCTTTAGACACTAAACTCGACCTACCTGCCTGCTCTGAATTGGAAGCTACAGCTTGTGAAATGTAATATGGTGACCCCAATGTTATCCTATGGGAGAGGTAGGCCTTGCAGTAGTGAAAAACGAATCTGCGAGTTTTTCACTACCAGGACACGTAAAATTTAAAAGCACATGTCCAACTTTTTAAATACACTGCCCCCTGCCCTCTGTGTAGGGCCTACCTTAGGGGTGATTTATATAAATTAAAATGGAAGGTTAAGCCTGGCAAGAGGTTTATTTTGCTAGGTTGACACTACAGTTTGAAAATGCTCACACAGGCTGCAGTTATAGGCCTGAGCCATGTTCAAAAGGCTACTTAAGTTGCTGGCACAATCAGTGCCATAGCACCTGAGCTACGACTCACCATCAACACCACCTTCAAAGCAGGCATATTCCCCGACGACTGGAAATGCGCAGAAGTCAAACCCCTTTTCAAGAAGCCCTCAGCGGAGCCGATGGACCTCGAGAACTACTGACCCATCTCTCTCCTCCCCTTCATGGCCAAAGTCACCGAGAAGATCATCAACGCCCAACTAACGAACTTCATTGAAGAGAACTCCATCCTCGACCCCTCCCAATCTGGATTCCACAGCAACTACAGCACTGAGACTGCCCTACTCGCTGCCACAGACGACATCCGCACCCTCCTTGACCAAGGCCACACCGCGGCCCTGATCCCGCTTGACCTCTCTGCAGCCTTCGACACCGTCTCCCACTGCCAGACGCCATGACGCCGGCATTCAGGGAGCTGCCCTCGACTGGCTCTGCTCCTTCCTCACTGGCAGAACCCAAAGAATCAGACTCACGCCCTTCCTCTCCGAACCCACAGAGATCAACTGTGGAGTGCCCCAGGGAACGTCGCTCAGTCCCATGCTCTTCAACATCTACATGGCCCTCCTCACCGCCATCGTCAGACAGCATGGACTCAGCATATTATCCTACGCCAACTACACCCAGCTCATCCTCTTCCTTACCAAGGACCCCCACACCACCAGACTCAGCTTCCAGGAAGGAATGAAGGACGTTGCATCCTGGATGAGCAGCAGCTGTCTGAAGCTCAAATCGGAGAAGACAGAAGTCCTCGTCCTCAGACCCTCCCCTCTGCATGGGACAACACCTGGTGGCCCACCACCCTCTGCAGCCCCCCCACCACCACGGACCATGCCTGGAACCTCTGCATCATACTCGACTCCTCCCTCACTATGAACCGACAGATCAATGCCATTGCCTCCACCTGTTTCCACACCCTCTGCATTCTTCGCAAGACCTTCAAATGGATCCCCCCGAATCCAGAAAGACCATCACCCACGCACTCATAACCAGCAGACTGGACTATGGAAACGCCCTCTACGCCAGAATCAACAAATCCCTGCTCTGCAAGCTCGGGACCATACAGAACACTGCAGCCAGACTCGTCCTCGGCATCCCTCGCCATGAACACATCACCCAACACCTGCGACACCTCCACTGGCTCCCCGTCGAGAAGAGAGTAACCTTCAAGATACTCACCCATGCCTACAAATGCCTCCACAGCACCGGACCCCAATATCTCAATGAAAGAATCTCCTTCCACGTACCCAAGAGAAACCTCCGATCCGCCGACCTCACCCTCGCCAAAACCAGCGCATCCACAGAGCAAGAACGGGTGGAAGAGCCTTCTCCTACATCGTGGCAAAGACCTGGAATGAGCTCCCTATCAACATCAGACGCGTCTCCACTCTGCACACCTTCAGGAAGAGCCTCAAGACCTGGCTCACGGGTGTGTAGCACGCTTCACAATTCCCTGATTGATTGATTGAGTGCTGCAGTCCACTCATAGCATTTAATTTACAGGCCCTAGGCACATGTAGTGCACTTTACTAGGGACTTATAAGTAAATTGAATATTCTAATTGTGTGTAAGCCACTGTTACATGGTTTAGGGGAGGGAGCACTTGCTCTTTACCACTGGCTAGCAGCGGTAAAGTGCACAGAGTACTAAGACCAACAAAACGAAATCAGCAAAAATAGGAGGGGTGAAGGCAAAACGTTTGGGGGAAGACCACCCTAAGGCTAGCAGCTCTAACAGTGGGCTTTTGGATTTACAGGGTAATAAAGTAGGGAGAAAATTGATGTATTTGTTATGCAAGCCCGTCTGTGCCCGTCCGCGACCTGCCCGCGACCAGCGCAAGGAACCCTGGACCTCCGCAATGCCAACGCTATGACCCAATTGCACTCCACGCTCTCAACCCATGCCGCAACAACAACTGCAAGCTAGCATCACCAGCCGACACCCACGGACCCTTCAGCTGTCACCGCTGCCGGCACACCTGCAGCACCGCCAAGACCACAGACCCGGCACAACCCGCCCTCAAGACCACAACCAAACCAAAGACCCTGCAATGCATCCTCCTCAACGTCCGATCCCTCCACAAACACGCCACCGAAATCTGGGACCTCCTCGACAGCACCACCCCGGACGTAGCGTTCTCCACCGAAACATGGACCAACACCACCTCGGGACCGGACATCGCCATCGCCATTCCCCAAGGATACAAGATCTCCAGGAAGGACCACCCCACCCGCCCGGGAGGAGGAATCGCCATCGTCCACAAATCCACCCTGCGCCTGAGCACACTCCCCAACGAGCCCACAGACCTGATGGAACACCTTTACTTCAAGATACTGGCCAGCCCTACCACCACCCTCCGAGGAACCCTTATCTACCGACCCCCTGGACCCAGCTGACTTTTTGCCAACTCCATCACGGACATCATCTCCCCACATGCCATCGCGTCCACCAACTACACCCTACTGGGAGACCTCAACTTCCACCTCGACAACCAACTGGACCCCAGCACCACATCCCTCCTGGACAACCTCCACAACATTGGACTCCGCCAGATCGTGACCGAACCCACGCACTCAGCAGGACACACCCTCGACCCCCTCTTCACAACAGGAAACTCCATCACCTTCAGCCACACCACCGAACTCCCATGGACTGACCATCGATGCGTCCACTTCACCTTCAGAACACCCACCATCCACAGACACCAGCACCTGCTCCCACAAAGAAACTGGACCAGAATCACCGACGACCAGCTAACCTCATCACTCAGCAACTCCACCCCAACCATCACAGAAAACGACGACCCCAACACACGCAGCCCGAACCCTGCACAGATGGATCTCCGACAGCGCCAACACCATAGCCCCCTCAAGAAAAACAACAACACCCACGCCAAGAAAGCCAGATGGTTTACCACCGAACTTCGAGAGTCCAGGACGCACTTGCCGCCGCCTCGAAAGGCCTGGAAGAACACCAAATCCACAGAAGCCCACAACAACTTCAGAGCCGCCACCAACGCCCACCACCAACTCATCAGAAAAACGAGGAAAAAGCGATTGAAGACAGAATCTCCACTCACGCACACAACAGCAAAGAACTCTTCAACATCATCAAGGAGTTCGCCCAACCCACCAGCGAGTCCACCGACATCCCTCCTTCACAAGACCTCTGCGACAAACTCAGCACCTTTTTCCACCACAAAATCAAGAGCATCTACGACAACTTCGACGAAGACAACAAACACACTGAACCCTCACCAACCACCCCTGACACCCTGAAGCAAGCGATCGACAACTGGACAGCCCTCACCACCGAAGACACACTGAAGATGATGAAGTCAATCCACTCCAGGGCCCCCACGGACCCCTGCCCTCACCACATTTTCAACAGAGCCGCCGACACCATCGCACCCATGCTCTGCCACACCATCAACCGCTCCCTGGCAACTGCCTTGTTCCCCGACGACTGGAAACACGCCGAGGTCAACCCCCTCCTGAAGAAACCCTCAGCGGACCCCACCGACCTCAAAAACTACAGACCCATCTCCCTGCTCCCATTCCCAGCAAAAGTCATCGAGAAAGCCATCAACAGCCAACTCGCCACATTCATCGAAGAGCACAACATCCTCGACTCCTCCCAATCCAGCTTCAGAAAAAACCACAGTGTGGAAACCACCGTCCTCGCTGCAACAGACGACATCCGCACCCTACTGGACAAAGGAGAAACAGCAGCCCTCATCCTCCTCGACCTCTCAGCGGCGTTCGACACTGTCTCACCGCACCCTAATACGCAGACTCCACGATGCAGGGATCCAAAACAAGGCCCTCGACTGGATCCGCTCCTTCCTCTCCGGCAGAACACAGCGGGTCAGACTCCCCCCTTTCCTCTCGGACCCTACACCAACCACCTGCGGAGTCCCCCAGGGGTCCTCCCTCAGCCCTACGCTCTTCAACGTCTACATGGCTCCGCTTGCCCCCATCGTCAGAACCTACAGACTCAACATTGTGTCACACGCAGACGACACCCAACTCATCCTCTCCCTATCCACCCAACCCAATACCGCCAGACACAACTTTCGAGAAGGCATGGAAGCTGTCGCCAAATGGATGAAAAACAGCTGCCTACAACTAAACACCAACAAAACAGAAGTACTCATCATGGGCCCAAACCCCGATGCCTGGAACGACACCTGGTGGCCCCCCGCCCTCGGAAGCCCGCCCACCCCGACGGTCCACGCACGCAACCTGGGAATCATCCTGGACTCCGAGCTCAAAATGGACCGCCAGATCAACTCCGTCTCGTCCTCCTGCTTCCACACCCTCCGCCTCCTACATAAGACCTTCAAATGGATCCCCCTCGAACACAGAAAGACCGTCACTCATGCCCTGGTCACCAGTCTCACCAGTCGGAAGACTGCCAGACTCGTAATCAGGCCCTTAGCCTGTGTAAACTCAATGTATGTCAATGTGATCTTGACATGGTTACAATTTTGATCTGTTCTTGTGAAATGGATTGGGCCCACCCACACATGGGGGTGTCATTTTTCTAAGGGGAGTTATGGCAATATAGAGTGCCAAGGCTTTGCTTATGACTGGAAGTGGCCAAAACGTCTGTCACGTACATGTATGGAAATACTGTGTTGTTAGATTCTTAGACTCATACTTTGATATTTGAAGGACATTCTGGGCAAAAATAAACTGTGATCAATGCAAGCCATTCAAGCCAGGATTCCCCTAGGTCTCAGAAATGTTTAGAGTTGGGAGGGCTCTTTGTGTGCCCTTTGACCAAGGGGAAACATGTTGCAGCCAACCCTCATGGTAGGGGAGAGGAAAGTGGGTGCTCCTTGTATATTTATGTAGCTAGTAGGGCATTTTGGGTGGTAAAACATCCTAGAATCCAAGCAAGCTATTCAACCCTAGATCCCAATGAGCCTTTAGGTTTCATTAATTCCCAAGATTGATAGGGTTCTGTTGGTGCATGCCAACCCAGAGCCTGAATATTGTAGTCATTCATCTGGCAAGTGGGATAGACTTGGGATTTCTTTGCATTTAGTTTTGACATTTGGTTTGGCTGAGAGTAGGTAAACCCTCCTAACTGCCTCTCCCTCTGGCAGAAATACCTTCTGGTGCCTGAGTGGGGGGTATCCCTATGCCAAGATGGTCAGCACCCTACCCTATCTCTTTTCTCACTTTTCCTTGGTAATCTAGTGGACTTTCAGCCCCATTTGTGTGGCCAAATTAGTACATTCTGTCCCTATAGCATGTCATGCCACTCACCTGGCTCTTGTCCACAGAGACGATGCTGGACCTCCTATCTCGCCAGGTTGGCATCTGATCAGGGAATTGTAACCGTGAATCAACTGCCGCCTCAGAAGGGAAGGAGAGTTGGGGCCAAATAACAAACAGAGAGACTTACGAGCCTTCGCACTCAGCCACTGTCTTCTTAAAGTCATGCGTACGTCTATTCTCAGTCCTGGCGAACGCTTTTGTGGTATGTGTGTAATGTAGTGCACGGTAAGCTGTACTGCAAATACAAGTAGAGTAGTTAATCAATAAATGAGTAGTTATGAATTATTCCTTCCTGCCTTTGACATGTGTATTACAAGTCACTTACACAATAATGAATCTATTGCTGCATAGACTTCCAATAATCAACTGTTACCCTTGGAGCTGCGGCACTCCCGGTAGCAGCTATATCAAGTTTTCACATCATACACTAAGGTACATCATGTTTATTCAACACTAGGCACAAGGTGAGCAAGAATGTGCTTTTGGATTCACAGACTACAGCACAATAAAGGATGGCACAAAATAATGTCACTGGAATCTAATACCAAGGCCTTGGTATGCACGTTAAATAAAATCCGCAATGTCTCAATGTTCATAAGTTGTATTGTTTTCTGATTTTCAGCATCATAAAAACAAGTTTTTGGTTGATACACTTTCCATTAGTGCACTAACGTTCAGGAAGGTTCTTCACCATATTTTCTCCTTTGTTAGGTGTGGAGCTGCAGAGATGGTGTTCTCTGTGTCGCTGGATTTGCTGGGGAGAAGATGTTCGCAGTGTCACAGATTCGCAGGAGAGCCAAGCAGTAATGCAGGGATGGAGTTTGCTGCATTGCTGGATTTGCAGGGAAAAAGATGTCCGCAGCATCAGAAATTCACAGTAGAGCTGCAATGTAGAAGAAGCTCGGCCTGGTCGTGGAGATGTTCAGATGAGTGGGATCGCTGAAGAGAATCTGTCCACTTCAACCAGTGGGTAAGCCAAGCACTGCCTTGTGGCTTGAATGGGGTATAAATACCATTCACAAATCCTGATGAGCCAGCCCCAAATATCCTCATAGTCATGTGTCTATGGGCCAGCCCAAATATCTCCATAGACATGTGCCTATGAGTCAGTTTAAATCTCCCCATAGTCATGTACCCATGAGTCAGCCCAAATACCTTCATGGTGATGTGCCTATGAGTCAGCCCAAATATCATGATAGTCATGATGAGTCAGCCTAAATATCACTGTAGTCATAGTGAGCCAGCCTGAAGACCCTGGGGATGTCAGTGTTTGTACTTTGGTGTTACATGACTCAGTGGCCTAGGGCTCCGGGGGAAAATAATCATGCCTAGAACATTGTCAAGCCTATGGGGCAAAGAGTCCCCTGAACAGCAATGGAGGCACTGAGACTTGTGCTAAATCCCGCAAGCCCACCACACACAAGGTACAGGAGGAGTGAGAAAACAAGAAGGTCAGGGTCATGACACTGCACATCCAATAGTGGGAGGTCAGAAACTAACTAGACTATCATACCATCAGGGGATAAAGTGAAAAATAGAATGGCAATGGACTGAAACACCCATCGTCATGCATCAGGCAGCCTTTCTCCCATCTTAAGGGAAAGATTGAAGGGTAGTTCTCTTATCTTGCTGCCTCAGGGAACAGAAACTCCAATAGACACTAAGGGGTTGCTGTCCAAAAACGTTTTTATTTTAATAAAATGACATTTTTTAGAAACAAGGAATATATAGCATACTTTCCAACATGGCTGTAAACACATGCCACACCCCTTCTGCTGCATGGGGTGAGGAAATGAATATCAGGACTCTGCCATAGCCATCTAGAGGTGAAACGCATTAGAAATGCAACCAATAGCACACCGCCAAGACACAAAAAAACATTTTTGACTATGTTGGTGAATATTGCCCCTCGTTTATGGAACGATTTGAGGAGGAGAAAGAGGAAACATAGAGGATTTACCTACATGTGTGTTACTAAGTAGGTTGTTTAAACAATTTTATGGGTAGTTGTTGTTATTAAGTATAATGTGTGGTTAGACAGACACGCGTGTGCTGTATCTGCCTATCTGTGAAGGGTAGAGGGAAGGACAGAATGGCCAGAGTGGTGATAATAAGAACTATTTGCAAGAAAAGGTTGTTGAATTCTTACCTGAATTCACATTGGGGTTTCATCGAACAGGCAGGCCATATGGCAGGTCAGGGTGCATGGCGGTAATGACATGCTACTCAAAGGAGATAAGATGGAGATTGGTCCCAGATCCACCTCCAGGAACAGTATTTGCCATCTGTAGACTGGAAAGGTTATCCTTCACCAGCCTTCTGTCAACCAGCCCCATTTCATTAAGGTCTGCCAATGCATTGACGTAGTCTGTTAACTCCTGCCACATGGATGCCTTCTCTACTCCACTGAGGATGTATGAAGGCAGACCGTGTATTTGCTTGTAATGATCAACAACAAAGGTCTGTCTCCCCCTCAATGAAAATCCTCCTCCCCTGAGAGAGAATGCCAGCACATTGAAATCTGTAGTTGCTGTGTGGCGTCACAGGGGAAAAGGGCAAAGACTAGGATGTGTGCTGTATTTATGTGTTTGTAGTCCTATTGTGTGTCAAGTGTTTGTGTTTTGGCTCATGTGAATGGTGTTTCCCTATTCCCTCCCATTCCCAGGTCTTCACCCCAGCCACAGAGATCACTATTGCCAGGATGAAGAGCTCCCCAAACAGTTGCATAGCAGAAATCCGACCATAAAATTACTACATGGTCACAATTGCACTGGTAGAGGGGTCCACCCACTCATAAAAGAGATGGAGACTCATAAGTGTTACGACTAGGTGGAGTATTACAATCTGAATTGTCAATTGATGCATGCCAAATTCCTAAACCCCTGCCTGGAATGCTGACTTCATGTTGATGTTTTAGTTGAGGGGACTCATCGCAGATCCAACACTGCACATTAGATAACAGTAGTTGAGATGTTTTCGCAATCTGGTCGTCTTGAAGGATAACTTGACAGGAGACGCCAATGTTGCTGAGTTATGAAATTGATCCTGGTTAAGAGAAATACAGAGCATGATATGCTACTTTAATTATTATTTTGTACTGTAGGAAAGGTGCTAAACAGCACAGGAGAGTGCTGAGTCCTGGATATGCATTGACCTCCCACCAAATATTTTGTTTTTGGTTGAGTATATAATCAGAATTTGCAAAGAGATCAATATTAGGTGGAAAACAGATAGTGGGGATGGAAAACTAACCAGGAGTGTTCAAAATCTTGAACTAAGACAAGGTATTTAGGGTGGGAGTGATATTGTCTTGCCACTAGACTTTGAAAATAAGCCAGGCAGACTGGTTCTGAATTAGTTGGTTATTGAAATGATTCTTTCAGTCATGTGTACTGTGCACTGCATGCAGGAGTTCTTTCAGAAGGTGATTACTCCCACAATCACTGTGATTGTGTGGGGGCAATGCAGAACAATTAGGTCTCTTCTAAGTAAGTGCAGATGATGGAAATCACTCTTGGTGGTAGATTTAAAAGACGAATGGAAAAGAGGCTACTGTCAAAAAGCACACATACAGAACACACTTTAAGCACTACCTTCAGGGAAAAAGAGCCCATATTGAGCCAAGCCACAAGGACTGGAAAAGTAATAATTATCTAATTAATTAAATACTAGTTTACTGATTTTTGTGGCAAAGACAGTTCTCTTGCAGTCTGACACCTGAAGTGATCTACTTTTCCATCATGAGATAAATCTGTTTGTCATCTGCAAATGTATAAAAGCCAACTCTGCCAGCTTCCAGGATATCACTGTTGGGAGAAGAATATGTTTGGATGTGTTGGATTTGACCCTGTCCGCAGGGTCATCTCTAAACCTTTTGCTGCCTCCCTCCTTTTTTCTGAACCTGTTTCTGCTGGCCTTTACACCTCGGCACCCTTTACAACTGCTAACCAGTGCTAAAATGCTTGTGCTCTCTCCTTTAAACATGGTAGAATTGGCTTACATCCCATTGGCATATTTAATTTACTTGTAAGTCGCTAGTAAAGTGGTACTACATGTGCCCAGGGCCTGGAAATAAAATGCTACTAGTGGGCCTGCAGCACTGATTGTGCCACTCACTTATGTAGCCCTTCAAACATGTCTTCAGCTTGCCATTGCAGGCTATGTGCAGTTTTAAGCTGACATGTGTACCTGGAAAAATAAACCTTTTGCCAGGCCCAAACCTTCCTTTTTAATACATATAGGCCAGCACTAGGGTAGGCCCTGAACAGCCAAGAGGACAAGGTGCAGTATATTTAAAAAGTTGGACTTGTACTTTTAAGTTTTGTGCCGGTATTGAAAAACTCTTACATTTGTTTTTCACTACTGCAAGGCCTATCTCTCCCATAGGATAGCTTTCAGTTGCCTTATTACAATTAGTTAGTGATAACTTTCAATTGGGAGCAGGTCTGCAGGTAGAGTTTAAAGAATTGTAATTAAAAGCCCTCTTAAATGGAAAAGCCGGATTTTCAATCACAAAACCTGAAATGGCCACATTGCAAACGTTAAGAGAGTACCTAGAGCAAATGCTATAGACAAAGTGTGCACTACAACTTCCCACAACGGGAATGAGATATGATTTTAACATGACTAGGTGTGCTTTAGCAATTAAACAAAAAATCATATATGCATAAACAGCTCTTGCACGAGTTAACACTCGTGAACACAGTCTTAATCAAGTCGATTTAATTTCAAGGATGTGATTCTTGCCAAGAAGTTTTTCACATGAAGGCTAGTCTTGACATCCCTTTGAGACTAGCTGATATAATTCATTTCAATGCATTTCGGGTTGTAACAATAGCCCTTCGTCAGGGGTATCTACAATCAGAAACATAAAATGAATTTTCTAGAGAAATGTAACTTCAGACAATATTATATACTGCACCTCATACCAAGAGGGACAATTCACGATGTGTATGAAAACTGGAGAAAAGCCACCAACCATCACAAGAAACTCCACCAAAGAATGGTATGTGTTCCAGATAGTAGAAGTCCTGCCTCTATCTATTCATGCACAACAAGGTGCTATATGAATTAACACAGTGTAAATGAAGGAAAAAGGGCATAGTGTCACAAAAAGTGCACCATAGACGTCACTGTGAGTAATCCTCCTGTGAACCACCTAAAAAAAACGCGAAGAGTGAGATCCTGAATAAAAATGTGCTGCGATCTCAAAGCGTAAAAACAGTCTGAAAACAAATCGTGAATACTTATGCAAAGCTATGTAAACGAGAGAAAGGGAGGAAAACCATCATATCCAACAACCAAGCAGTGTTAGTGCCATGCACTTATAATCCAATGGTGTTTGACTCAATAGTATAAAACCCTACCCTATGAGTATCCAATCACTGCTAAAATAGCAGTGATTAAAACCGTCGACAAAAAACTGCAGGCTATCAAAGTCTGGCCCACATTCTACAAACGAAAAAATGACTTTCAAAACGACGTGAAAAAAACTACTCAAAAGTATGACAATGAAGTCATCTACAAATCACGAAAGTCTGCTTGCCCCCAAACAAATAAATCTTACCAGAATCCTCAAACGAGAGTAGCCCGCAAGACACTGTTTGTATGAAGCCTGAGTCCAACTACAGAGGAAAAAGAAGAAAATAGAACACGTCGCTCAGGACTACATCGTAACGAAAAAGATGGAAAAACAACCATGATACATGCTTTTTTGTCTTCAAACAAAAATCTTACCCGAAAGCTCCCAAAAATAGGTCCTCCAACGGAAGAGGTCTCGTAAAAACCGCAGTGCTGCTAGTTCAGCATGAGAGACGTGATGTGAATTGCGTCTTTAAGTGAAAACATGCAACGGACAGAAAGAAAAGACTTATGTGCTGTGAAATGTTTGGAAATGGAGGAGCGAACCATGAAGTTGATTGAGGAACTGCTCAAAAGAACTTGTGCCACTGGGGACACCCGGCCCCAACAATTACTAAAAACAACTTGTGATGTTTGTAAAGTATATAAATTACAAAACATACATAGCAAAAATGGTACCCAATAACAAATCAAAAAATATATTCATTAGATGCTTTATAGAGATGTCCACTCTGTGGAATAGCGTAACTCAATATATTATATGCTGTGCAACCATGCTAACACGATATTGCTGCTTAAATTGCCTAAACTTCAATATTCCTTGAGTATTAGAAAACAAAAGTATATCCTACATTGGTACTATATAAACATAATGTAAGTCTGGGAATGTGTAAAGTGCATTTCAGATGTCATGAATAATATGTGTTTCTTATTAAAAAATTAGGTTAAAAATTGAGGATAGAAAATACCTGAGCAACAACAATCATATATAACATAATTGGAATAGCATATTTGGAAAAATTGTCAAAATGAGCATTACTCCATGTGAGAGAAATCGAATAAACCATGTGATAAAATGTGCTAAGCAAATTAAGGCTGTCACGAAGGGCTAATCAACCGAGATGTATTCAAAGAGACAGTGAGGGAACTGATCGAGAACAAGAATCTGAATAATTGGTGGTGAGAGACCTAACTGTACTGGAAATGTGTAGGATATTCTAGCCCTTAAAGGAAACATGAAAGTTTCAATTTGTCATTCAGTCCTTTTGGATTGAGAGTGTCCAAGAAACGTATCCAGCAGGTTTCACATTGCAATAGTAGTTTTGTCAAGTCCTTGTCTGGTTTCTGTATCACTACCTCTAAGATCATGAACCGAACCTGGGCAATAGTATGTTTGCTTTCATGCCAGTGTGTTGCCAAAGGTGAGGTCAAAGTTTTAGTCCTGATGCGACTTTTGTGCTCTGTGATTTGCGTCCTGATCTTCCTTTCGGTCTTGCCCACATAGAATAGCCCGCAGGGTGGAGCAGCCTCACGGAGTGCACACAAAGCTTAATAAATTAGTTTACTAGTCTTTAGCCTAATATAGTATCTTGTATCACATTGGAGTGCAACACAACGTCTCTCTCTTTTTTACATTGCAAAAGTTGGCATTTTCTTGTCCTAACCATTTGGTGCCTGCAGCCTAAACCTGGGCCACATGGCTCAGTGTAGCTGGCAGTGGTGTTTGTGTATTGCTCCCAGACAGTGAGACAAAGAGAAGCTAGGTGTTGGCTGGATAGGCCACTCTGAGTTAACAATGGGGAGGAGCTGTCACGTGCCACACTTGCACCTCACAAAGGCCCTGCCTGAGCACTCTCACACACAGATTTGAGACTAGTCTATTGTGACCCCAGGCACTCTGGGGCTAGGGCAGGGAGGGAGGAAATTCCAAGCACCTCTGGTGGGTGGAAACCTCCAAAAGCTTCTCCTACTTCAAAGTGGGCACTAGGTATACATTTTGGAATGCAGACTCCGATTCTTCAGTACACTTCTGGACCTGTGGAAGAAGGACTGCTGCACTGCTGAAAGGACTGCTACTCTGCTGGACTGTTGCTCTGAAGGATTGCTGCCCTCCTGTGCTGACCCATTACCCTGCTGCTCCCATACCTGGGTGAGAAGGACTGGACCTGCAATTCGTACCCAGGACCACCAAAGTGACTCCAAGGGCTAGTCTCTTGTAACCGGCACCTGGACTCTGCAACTGTGTATCCTACCCTGCCAAGTGGTCCCACCCCAGTCCTGGATCCTTGGAAGTGGGCCTGAAGGTGCTCTGCCAGTCAATTTGTGGACCCAGTAGAACCGGTGCAACTCCTCTGCTGCAAGGCGCTATCCTAAGCAGAACTGATGCATCGTCTCTGCTTCATGGACTTTCCTGGCACTAGGACTTCACATTGCCCTCGCAGTCTGCAGTCTCATCGGAACCGCCGCTGTATGAGGCATCCTAGATGCGGGCCCTTGTCTTCAAGCCCTTCATCAATGGCAGCCTCAACAACAATGCAGGACTTCACAACGCAAGCCCCACAGCTTCTTTGAAACCAGAAGATGCGTGACGCATTCCGAGCGCAGGACTTTCCATCAAAAGCCCCGTCACCGAAGGCCTCTTTGACGAAAATGCAGGACCTCGCATCACAGCCTCACAGCACCCCAGAACTGCCAGTGTGCGATGCCTCTCTGGATCGAAACGTGCATCGCCTCGGCTGAATGACTTATCCTCGACGTGAATCCTCACAAAGTTCTGCAACCAGGAATTAAGGTACTCTTCTTCAGCGGGCCAAACTGGGTCCTTGTAGCCAGCCCACACTCCATCACGGTCGTCCTAAACTTGTGACTTTGTCTGGGTCTGGCGAGACCAGATAACCACAGTTGGTGTATTGAGCTTTTTGGTGCTATAGCCAGTGAAATCTTTCAAATTGCACATATCCGGTTCTACTGATTTTATTTTTGCCATTTTACAGGTTGTGAAGGTATGAGGCACTGTGATAAATCCTTAGGACTATGCTATACCATTGAGTATGGATAACTGTCACAGAGAGTTGCCAAAGAGAGTCGTGCAGTATTTGTGTTCCATCAAAAAGAACTGCTGTTAATTAGTTATTTGAATACTTTTACACTATAGATTATAACACTTATATTAAGTAATAAGGCATCATGTTTCCTTCAAGCATTTGAATGTATTGGTGTTTACAGAAATGTCTACAATATTTTTCATTCGTTCGTGATACCTTGATGAAAATAGTGCCGAGCAACAAATGGCAGTCGAAGGAGGAAGCCAGTATGAACATAATTATATGGCCAGGGTAGGTGGCTAGTTAAAGTTAGCCACTTCGGAAACTCAATGCATCAGATGTGGATATGTTTCATATTGTTCGAGGAAGGATGCCTATGCTGAAATGCATATGCTTGGTGCCAAATTAGTTTTTGTTGAGAATTCTAAATGCAGCTGTCTCATTGTGGTTGGGAGTCATTTCTTAGTGAGGTGTATATTCCATGACAAATATTCTCTTACTCGTTGTTTCAAAATGGCCATTGTTATTTAGGGAAACAACTGCAAACTTACATTTTTGCTGTGTTCTCATGACTTCTATTTTTTTCCAAGCATTAAATTACTATTTTGGACATTTTAAAACAGGTTAGATCATATCACAAAGCGAGCTTCGGGATTATTATTTCAATGTATGATCGTTGGCATGAATTTAAGCTTTTTGGTACTGTGTAAAGCTGCAGAGCTCACATGGATGTGATAATTTTTCTGTTGTACTGAAACTATGACTTTGTGCGCTGTTCTGGGGAAACGTGTGTTTGTAAGGAAATCTTTATAACGAAATAATGAAGAGAACAGAGCATCAACAATGCAAAACAACACAACAAAACACAACAATTTAAAAACACACACAACAAGGCAGCACACCACACCAACACATGTAATGCACAGTCAACAAATTATGAAGCAACAAAACAATACTACACCACAATGAAATGCAGCAAACTAACCACAAAAACAAGACATCAAGACAATTCTATTTCAACAAAAACTACACACAAAAAGAAGAGAAACACAACACTCTGCAATGCAAAACAACTGTACCGTTTTTATGCTGGCATGTTGGATTGGTATTATGTTGGGTTATTTTTGTATTTTTATGCTGTTGTGCTATTGTACGATTGATGTATTGTTTAGTGAGCCTTTTGCAGTGTTCTGTCCAAGTGCTATATTGGTAAGTTGTATTGTGTTCGTGTGTTCTTTTGTTATTGTGTTTGTTGTATTGGTGGTATTATTTCATTTATTTGTTTTGTGTTGCATTTTATGTTCTGTATTGATTTGTTGTGTTGTGTTTTTGTTGTTCTGTTGCTTTGTTGGTTATTAGTGTATTTTCTACTGTTATTCTCTTGAGTTGTCAATGTGTTGTGCTGGTGTGTTGGAATTTGATGTCATTCTGTAGCTTTGTTGCCTTGTGCTGTTTTGTGGTTTCTTGTGTGCAGTTGATTATTTTATTGTCGATTTGCTATTATGTTGTGTCTGGGTTTTGCTATGTTAGTGTGTTGCTACTTTGCATTCTGTTCCTGTGTTTTGCTGGTTGTTGCATTTTGTTGTTGTGGTGGAATGATATGTTTTGCTGCTGTTTTATTTTTGTACTGTTTTTACGGTTTGTTGATGTCTGGTTGTATTGTTGTGTTGGTGTGTTAATGTGTTGTGTTGTTTTGGTGTGTTGTGTCATGTTGTTGTTTGTTGTGTAGTACTGATATTTTGTTATTGTGGTGCTGCATGAGGTATTACAATGTGTTATTTATTGTCTTGTTGTATTGTTGGTATTATGACTCTATTGCAGACATTCTGCGTTAAAACTCACAAAGAGTTCTGACTTGGCCTTGCCTGAATTTCAATTATACCTAAGTAATCGGATTAATTTCCAGTAATTCTGTGCTGCTCTTTGATGAGAAATTTATTAAGAATATTTTGGGGGAAAGAATCCTACCACAAGAGCACATTTAGCAAGGGTGTTCTGTCGCGTTTACCTCTATTTCTTAGCGCAAAATGCATCCTCAAGTCCATTTTGGATGCAAGGGTTCATTTTCCACTAAGAAAATAGCACTAAAAAGTTGTGGGAAAATCCTACCCCATGTGCACATTTAGCGCTTTCATGTTCTCTGGCATTTAGTGTTATTTCTTAGTGCAAAATGCCTCATCATGTCCATTTTGGAGCTGAGGGGGCATTTTTGTGTTAAGAAAATAGTGCTAAACACAAAATTAGTCTTTTTCGCAAAATTCCGCATAATCTCGCAGACTGTTTGGGTGATTCAGCGTGATTACGCAACATAAAATTAAAAGAGTTACGCCCACCTCTAAATATGACACACAATACTCTCTCACAAACCCAATTTCTTTACACAGTGACACTGGTTATTTGCAAAGAGTCCTTGTACTGTTAGTTATAAATGATACGTAATAGTCTGGACCAAAACAAATTAAACTATATTGTACAAGCCACTGGCATAGACTAGGTCTAGTCTGCCCCAACAGATTTGCTTTTATTCTGCCTCAAACCAAATACAGTTTTACGCTTTTTATGCCTCCAAATCACTCCCTGTCAGGTAAACACGCAAAAGGGAAAATTAACAAGAGAATATCAAATATATCATCATAAACTCCTTTCTACTTTTCACAAAACAGTCGCTTTCTATTTTATGTTGTCACTCTCACTGAAGTCTTGACAAAACCTGCAATTGTTTGTGAATTACAGCTTTCATAATTGCAGATTAGGTAGTTTAAAATAACACATATAGGACGCTTGCATCAGAGCTCATTTTAAACGTAATTATTACAATTACAAGATCTCTCTCTGTTCACAAAGCCCCATTTTTAATTAAGCAAAGTTATGAGTCATGCTTCCTTTGAGCTTGTTCCTGCATGCCTCTTAAATCACCCAGCTCTCATCTTTAATGTGTTGTTCTTTTATGAAGGAGAACTTCACTTCAATTATTGTTCACTCTCTTGGCATTCACAGTTTTTTTGTCTGCTCTCGTGGATTTAGCTTGGTTTTACTTCCATACAGTAAACCGTATATAAATGATTGTACTTCCATGTGTACGTGGCTGCATTGGTAATGCTTTGTTTCATATATAATAGAATTTTAGATGGAATTTTTCCCCCTTAAATTGCGCACAATTGTGTCTTTGATACTTAGCTCTTATGTCAAACTCATTTACAGAGTGTCACCCTCATTCCTGGCATTACCGACTTCCAGGTGTTCTTCACTTCCATTGAATTCAAGGGGATCATCCTCCACAGAGACATGGCTCCACTGTTTTACTCGAGGATTGACAGGGACGGTGATATCATGAGATGCTAAGGTGCTCTGGACAGACCAGAAGCTGAATACTCCCCAGGGTTGGATCCAAGGGTCATTCAAAAGGACACAATCAACACAAGTCGCCCCGTGCCAAGCATGTTCTTCATTGTGTCCCAGTAATGATTGAAAGCTGCTTGTAGGTGCTTTCGGCTTCACAGGTCCAATCTCTTGGGACCATTATATGTAAAATGGTGCGCTTGGGGATGCCACAGACATTTGCCCCCTGAGTGCACTTTGTTATTACAGAAGGGGCAAACAGATGATTGTGGGGTCACTTCTGTAAATGAATCACTTAGGGATGTCCCTCATTTTCATGGCCGAGCAATGAGGAATGGCTTTGCCACTCTTCTGTGCTAAAGATGAGGGTGCATGGCAAACACATCAGGTGGCATGCTCATTGTGTGCTGCATATTAAGTGACACACAGTCAAAGGACACTCCAAAAGACACACTGTAGGTGAGGGAACAGGGTCCAAACAACCCTTGCTGGACATATGCCTGCTGGCAGGTACGTAGCATTAAATATCGCTCTCACTATCCTGCTAGCCCCTCTGCACTAAATGAAGGACCAGATGCTTCTAGCCGCTGGTCTACTTTCCAGTGAAAGTTGGCACAAGTCCAAGCCGGCACTGGAAATGATGCATTTTGTATGACATAGTGTGCTAGAACTCTCTTCTTGTCTGCACCAGGCCCACCAAATTGCGAGATTAACCCGTGAAGACGGCAGCAGTGTGCCATTTCAAATAATACAGACTCTGGAGTTTGAAATCGACCCCAAATTCGGCCAGGGAATATCTCTACTACTTGTATCCCCCTATGGTGTTTTATGAATCCTACAACCTGCTTCTCTGTGTTGTATCTGGTATTCATGCGAAAAGCAGGGCCTTAATGTCAGCATATTTTCCTCATTGTACTGATAACCTCACATTGATTTGCTACCACTGCACATCAAACTGTTGTCCTCATACTAGCAAAACTTTGACCCATTTACCACATACTCCACCGTCACCAGCAGCCACTACTTTGTTTCCAGCCTTGTTGGGTGACTAGATGACCCCAACACGTACACTTCATAGCTATTGCTCCGATAATTCTACCCTTGTGAGACCCTTGACTTCTTGGACAACAATGACCAAGTGTCCCATTCCAATTCATCACCCTTGTGCTCCATCCCTCATTCACTGCTGTGTTGCTCGTATCTCATTCATCATCGATTTGGCTTCCCCATGTGCTCAGCGATGTTTTGACCACCTTTATAACGCTGATAATAATGGCTAATTTGAATGTAATAGCACATTTTGTATTCTCTACCTTAATTGAAATGTTACACAAAATTGTACACATGTGCACATACGAACACAACAAGCACACATGTCAAAATGTTGCTTGCATTTCAACACATGAACATATTTGGTGCTGCCTTCTAAGCCTTTACTACCATTTGTTAATTCACCCTACTCTGCACCCTTGGTTTGGATTTCATTTTAGAAAATTCAAATAGGAATGTAGTGATGCCTCGGTGAAAGAATTTAGGGGCATATTAGCAAGTGAGTTATCGCCGCGTTAGCGGCACTTTTGTGCCGCTAATGCGGTAATTCATTATCGCCTTATTTACAAGCTCGTGCTAACCTGTGTTAGCGCTAGTTTCCGTGAGTTAGCTGCCGGTTTTTTATCGCCCTGCATGCCATCGCTAATGACATGCAAAGTAGGCGTTCCGGAGCAAAACAACATGGAAATAGTCGCTAACACGGCTTCGCGGTATTAACAAGCCTGCCGCAGACCCGCAAAGCGACAAGAAAAATCGCGCTATGCACCCTTTATCGCAGGTATTTAACGTCTGAAAAAGTTCTGACTTAGCCATACATATAATGGGAGGTGAATTGTACGGCTGAGTCCACATCTTCCTATCACCAAGGATTAGCTTATCGCTGCCGTTTTTACGCTGGATTTCCAGCGATGTGCGTGGAATTCGCCGCTATCGCAGGATTTATTATCGCCGTGGAGATATGCGTTGCTGATAACGCGATATCTCGGCGATAAGATCCTGCGATACGCGGCGTTAAACAAAATCGCGCTAAGCGTGCTCTGCGATATTTATCGCAGTACGTTGATAATATGCCCCCAAATCTATATCATCATCGCCATAGTCATCTTTGAATACCGCCTGTAACTGGATTGAGAGGACGTGAAGACGAAGTCAGAGTTCGGGTCACTTGGATATACTGCTCTTGTAGACCAGATTATGTACCACCCTGAGCTGCCGCTCAATATTCACAAGTGCTCAAAACCCCCACCTCAAGCAATAACCACAATCCTTGTAAGGGTGACTCACTAGTCACTATTTAACATTAAGCGCAACCCCCTTACAGCAATGGTACAGAGCAGACAGGCGTACCTTACAGGCAATGCGTAAAGTATTTCTGGAGTACCAAAAGAGTAATATAGTCAAAACAATCATACAAGAAAACTCCCAAACCAATTTAGAAAAATACAGTATATTTTAATAAATGAAATGACACCAAAACAACAAAAAATCAATGGGTGAATCCGGAGATATGATTTTTAAAATGTTAAGGTCTAAAATAGCGGCAAAAAAAGTTGAGCACCAACTGCAATCATCTGGCTGCACTTAACCGGTACCTAGGCGCAAGTTAAGGTCAACGGTGATGGAGCGTGGGTCAAATGCAGAAACGAAGTCCGACCCAGTCTAAAGTTTTATCTTTGGATATAGTGGTTGACATGAAAGTCAAAAATCCTCAGAGCGGAACGGCAGTAGGCTGCGGCCTAAGTGAGCTGCATGTCATTGGATAGCTGCTGGACGAGGAGTTGGTGAAGCCGTAGACGTTTGGTGAGATAACTCTGAGAAGGAGAAATCTGAATTTCAATGCCCAACTAAGGTCCCTTGCTTGGTGGATACTTTTGGTGACTTCAACCTGTGAAGATTCCTACCTTTAGACTTAGTCACTTTATTGGTACTCAAATTCCTCCAGCGGGCAAGTCTCCATGCTGGGGCCGAAAAGAGCTCCATGAAGCTGTATACCTTCTCAGCGAGGTTCTGCTGAAATAGATTTGTTACTGCATAGAAGCTCTGAGCAGGAGAAATCTGAATCTAGTGCTTAATTTGAGCAGGTGGGGGCCACCGGCACTCCTTTTTGGGGACCTGGACTTATTTTTCCTCATGAGATATTGACTGCGAGCAAAAGAGATTAAACACACAAGAAAAAAGGAGGAAGAGAAAAATGGAAAACATAAATAAAGGGAGAAAGCAGGTAGCAATGTCAGGAAGAGGATTAAGGAAGCCTGAGGTTAAATCAATACTACAAAACCCTGGGATTCGGTTTCAATAGCACCACCAGAGCAGAGCATTGGGTATTATTTTATAAATTAAGCACTGCGTGAATCTTAGGCCCATTGGAACACACCTTTGGAACTTTGTTGAATCGGCTTGTCAGGTTGGTTCCAGTCCTCCAAAGGCCTTTGGGCCAAAACGTTTCTAAGTACCAGGTTTGAAGAGGTGCTAGGAGAAGTACACTTTGGCCCCAACCATGGATCCCGGACTTTGGGGACAACACTTGGGGGTCCAACGGAGGCATGCAGCAGGGTTCTGGGCAGGTCCCGCTGCAACTGGTCAGCTGGGCAGTTGAAGACATTTTGTAGCTTGTTGTGTGCCTGTAGTTTGAACAGGAGGTGAGTCTTATGAGAAATTGGGTTGTTGGTTGAAGGGGGGTGAGACCGATTCAAGCAACAGCCACAATCCCTGTCAGGGTGAACATCAAAAACTCCTAAATTAACATGTGCTTAACCCTCTGGTAACTTGGCACAAAAGCAATAAGGCTTAGCTTAGAGGCAAGGTGTAAAGTATTTATGCAGAACAGAAACAGTAATAACGTGAAAACTCAACAAAAGAAATCCCACACCAATTTAGGAAAAGTACAATTTTATTAATTATGTGACACCAAAATGACAACAATAAAATCAGTAGAACCAGAGTTATGGATTTCTAGAGTGTAAGGTAAAAACGAACGCCTAAAAGATCAAAGCACCAACCGCGGACATCTAGTCACGCGAGACCAGGTCAAAGTCGAAATATATGGCTGACCACCATAGAGCACGGGTCGGATATGAGAACTGGATTGGGCCTGGTCGGCGCTTATCTTCAGACTAAGAAGACATTTTTCAAAAAAGTTCTGAGAAGGAAAAGTTCAATGGAGCAAGGCTGCAAGTGGTGTCCGAGGAGGAGGCGTCGTCATTGGGGAGCAACTGGGCAAAGTCGCAGTGAAGATTTCTACGTTTAGACTCAGTCTCTTTTTTGGTAGTCGAAAATCTCCAGCAGGACAAGGCAGGAGGCTGTAGTGGATGAGAGTTCTCGGAGGCTGGATACTCTTTTGGCAAAGGACTGCTGAACAGGACTGCTGCGGAGAAGATCTTAGCAGGAGCTACCGCAAAGTCAGGCCAACATTCGATGCACTTTGGACAGTTAGGTGAGCAGGTTGGTCCCGGTCTTCCCTTGATTCTCAGAGCAGTTTTTAGCTAAAAAATGTCAAGTCCCAAGTTTTGGATTTTGGCTATATGGGCACCTTTAAAACCACAACCTAGGGTCCAGGAATTAAGTGGCACCACCTGGGGGTTCAGGATTCACTTAGGCTGGGTAAAGGTGAGGATTCAAGATGGTGGGAATCTTTTTATGTCCCTGCAGGTCTGAACAGGAGGCCAACAAACTAGCCCTTGGAGTCACTCTGGCAATCCTGGGTTCAGGTGATGAAGGAGGGTTCAAGCAGCAGGGCACGCCTTTGATGGTTCAAGGCAGGCTCCAGGCAGCAAATCAGTCCTTCCAGGTGCTGCAAAGCAGTCTTGTGGAGCACACAGCAGGCCACAGCAGCAGGTAGTCATCTGAGAGCCCTTCCACAGGTCCAGAAGGTAAACTGAAGAGTGGGTTTGAGGATCCTATTTTTATGCCTAGCGCCTTCTTTGAAGCAGGAGAAGTTTCTAGAGCTTCCTTTTGAAGTGCTTGGAATTTCCTGACTTACCTGCCCTGGCTCCAGGCTGGCTGCAGGGACACTGCAGTGATGACAAGCCCTTAGTGTGAAGGCAGCCCACGTCCTAATCAGTTGCAAGTGGGGCTGTGCCAAGTTCTGCCCCTATCCTGCCAGCAGCTGGCCCATTCAGGCACACCTAATCCCTCTATTGTGTGATTGTCTGGGAGGAATTCAAAGTCCAACTGTCAACTACTCCTAGTCATGTGACATAGGACAGGCAGCAGACACCAAATGGCAAAGGGCAGGAAAATGCCAACTTTCTAAAAGTGCCATTTTCGAAATTGTAATTTAAAATCTGACTTTACCATTAAAGAAATGTCCGTCCACAATCAAACGTTAGCACTTATTTAATATAAGACGGCAACCCAATGTTATCCTATGGAGCAAGTAGGCCTCAAAGTAGTAAAAAACAAAGTTAGCAGTTTCTCACTACCAGGACATGTAAGACTTAAAAGTACATGTCCAAACTTTAATTACAATGCACCCTGCCCTAAGGGCTACTTAGGGCCTACCTTAGGGGTGAACTATGTGCAAAAAAGGGGAGTTAAAGGCTTGGCAAAGGGATTATATTGGCAATTAAAATTGGCAGTTTAAAACTGCATTCAGGCTGTAATAGCATAACTGGGGCATTTTTTAAGGGGCTACTTATGTAGTTAGCGCAATACATGATGGACGGATCACCTTCTTCCTCTCCGGAAGAACCCAGAGAATCCATCTCCCGCCTTTCACCTTTGAACCCAAGGAGATCACCTGCGATTTCCCCCAGGGCTCATCCCTCAGCCCCAAGCTCTTCAACGCATATATAAACCCGCTGGCCAACATCGTCAGATCCCATGGTCTCCACATAATTTCCTACACAGATGACACCCAACTCATCCTTTCACTCACCGACAACCCGTTCGCCACCAGAACCAGCTTCCATACATGCGTGACAAACGTCGCTGACTGGATGAAGAACAACTGCCTGCAGCTGAACACAGACAAGATGGAAGTACTGATCTATGGCATTAGCAGCAACACATGGAACGACTCCTGGTGGCCATCAGACCTAGGACCTGCACCCAATCTCTCCAACCATGCTAGAAACCTCAGAATCATTATTGACAACAAGCTCACCATAAAACCACAGATCCACGCCGTCTCTTAAGCCTACTTCTTCACTCTGCGGATGCTACTTAAGATCTTCAAGTGGGTACTCCCTCACACTACATGCACCGTGACACAAGCCCTCATCACCAGCCGACTGGACTATGGCAATACCATCTACGTAAGAATCGCCACACACCTCCTACAGAGACTTCAGACCATACAGAAGGCTGCAGACAGACTCATTCTCAGCCTTCCCTGATGAACCCACATTACACCCCACTTCAGGAAACTCCACTGGCTCCCCGTATAATTCAGGCTGTTGACCCACACACACAAGGCTCTACACAACCAAGGACCTGCCTACATTAACCACCGCCTGAACTTCCATCATCTATCGAGAACAATACGCTCCACCTCCCTTTCACTTGCCCATACTCCCCACATCTATCGAAGCAGACGTGGAGGACGCTCCTTCTCCCACACTGCAGCAAAGACTTGGAACAGCCTACCCATGCACCTCTACCCTCACCTCACTTCCGGAATTCCCAATGGCCCTCAAGACCTTGCTGTTCGAATAAGTGTCTGGGACTGGCAAGCACCTGGATACCCTATCGGGTGATTAGATAAGCTTTAGAGATCCTGATCGATTGATGCTGCAGCCCCACTAGCGATACCAAAGGGGATGATGGACGGGGCGTTTGAGCTAATCAAACACTCACCCCCAGTCAACTGATCTGGGTTTAATCCATCATCATTCTTTAGCTCACTCCACCACCCCAGTTCAGACATGGCCATATGCAAATCAGTCTGACCCTGTGCCTCATGGGAACAGTCCAGCCCGAACTGCCAAGCCATGTCTTCCCTGGACCGGAAACAAGCATCCTGGGACCGGTTTCTGGCTATTCAGCCGTCATCAGCCAGGCTAGCTTGAATCCAGTGGCAAAGTGAGCACGGGACCCACGTCTGGGCATACCCTGCCAACTTAGGGCGAACAAAGCGATACCAAAGGGGATGATGGACGGGGCGTTTGAGCTAATCAAACACTCACCCCCAGTCAACTGATCTGGGTTTAATCCATCATCATTCTTTAGCTCACTCCACCACCCCAGTTCAGACATGGCCATATGCAAATCAGTCTGACCCTGTGCCTCATGGGAACAGTCCAGCCCGAACTGCCAAGCCATGTCTTCCCTGGACCGGAAACAAGCATCCTGGGACCGGTTTCTGGCTATTCAGCCGTCATCAGCCAGGCTAGCTTGAATCCAGTGGCAAAGTGAGCACGGGACCCACGTCTGGGCATACCCTGCCAACTTAGGGCGAACAAAGCGATACCAAAGGGGATGATGGACGGGGCGTTTGAGCTAATCAAACACTCACCCCCAGTCAACTGATCTGGGTTTAATCCATCATCATTCTTTAGCTCACTCCACCACCCCAGTTCAGACATGGCCATATGCAAATCAGTCTGACCCTGTGCCTCATGGGAACAGTCCAGCCCGAACTGCCAAGCCATGTCTTCCCTGGACCGGAAACAAGCATCCTGGGACCGGTTTCTGGCTATTCAGCCGTCATCAGCCAGGCTAGCTTGAATCCAGTGGCAAAGTGAGCACGGGACCCACGTCTGGGCATACCCTGCCAACTTAGGGCGAACAAAGCGATACCAAAGGGGATGATGGACGGGGCGTTTGAGCTAATCAAACACTCACCCCCAGTCAACTGATCTGGGTTTAATCCATCATCATTCTTTAGCTCACTCCACCACCCCAGTTCAGACATGGCCATATGCAAATCAGTCTGACCCTGTGCCTCATGGGAACAGTCCAGCCCGAACTGCCAAGCCATGTCTTCCCTGGACCGGAAACAAGCATCCTGGGACCGGTTTCTGGCTATTCAGCCGTCATCAGCCAGGCTAGCTTGAATCCAGTGGCAAAGTGAGCACGGGACCCACGTCTGGGCATACCCTGCCAACTTAGGGCGAACAAAGCGATACCAAAGGGGATGATGGACGGGGCGTTTGAGCTAATCAAACACTCACCCCCAGTCAACTGATCTGGGTTTAATCCATCATCATTCTTTAGCTCACTCCACCACCCCAGTTCAGACATGGCCATATGCAAATCAGTCTGACCCTGTGCCTCATGGGAACAGTCCAGCCCGAACTGCCAAGCCATGTCTTCCCTGGACCGGAAACAAGCATCCTGGGACCGGTTTCTGGCTATTCAGCCGTCATCAGCCAGGCTAGCTTGAATCCAGTGGCAAAGTGAGCACGGGACCCACGTCTGGGCATACCCTGCCAACTTAGGGCGAACAAAGCGATACCAAAGGGGATGATGGACGGGGCGTTTGAGCTAATCAAACACTCACCCCCAGTCAACTGATCTGGGTTTAATCCATCATCATTCTTTAGCTCACTCCACCACCCCAGTTCAGACATGGCCATATGCAAATCAGTCTGACCCTGTGCCTCATGGGAACAGTCCAGCCCGAACTGCCAAGCCATGTCTTCCCTGGACCGGAAACAAGCATCCTGGGACCGGTTTCTGGCTATTCAGCCGTCATCAGCCAGGCTAGCTTGAATCCAGTGGCAAAGTGAGCACGGGACCCACGTCTGGGCATACCCTGCCAACTTAGGGCGAACAAAGCGATACCAAAGGGGATGATGGACGGGGCGTTTGAGCTAATCAAACACTCACCCCCAGTCAACTGATCTGGGTTTAATCCATCATCATTCTTTAGCTCACTCCACCACCCCAGTTCAGACATGGCCATATGCAAATCAGTCTGACCCTGTGCCTCATGGGAACAGTCCAGCCCGAACTGCCAAGCCATGTCTTCCCTGGACCGGAAACAAGCATCCTGGGACCGGTTTCTGGCTATTCAGCCGTCATCAGCCAGGCTAGCTTGAATCCAGTGGCAAAGTGAGCACGGGACCCACGTCTGGGCATACCCTGCCAACTTAGGGCGAACAAAGCGATACCAAAGGGGATGATGGACGGGGCGTTTGAGCTAATCAAACACTCACCCCCAGTCAACTGATCTGGGTTTAATCCATCATCATTCTTTAGCTCACTCCACCACCCCAGTTCAGACATGGCCATATGCAAATCAGTCTGACCCTGTGCCTCATGGGAACAGTCCAGCCCGAACTGCCAAGCCATGTCTTCCCTGGACCGGAAACAAGCATCCTGGGACCGGTTTCTGGCTATTCAGCCGTCATCAGCCAGGCTAGCTTGAATCCAGTGGCAAAGTGAGCACGGGACCCACGTCTGGGCATACCCTGCCAACTTAGGGCGAACAAAGCGATACCAAAGGGGATGATGGACGGGGCGTTTGAGCTAATCAAACACTCACCCCCAGTCAACTGATCTGGGTTTAATCCATCATCATTCTTTAGCTCACTCCACCACCCCAGTTCAGACATGGCCATATGCAAATCAGTCTGACCCTGTGCCTCATGGGAACAGTCCAGCCCGAACTGCCAAGCCATGTCTTCCCTGGACCGGAAACAAGCATCCTGGGACCGGTTTCTGGCTATTCAGCCGTCATCAGCCAGGCTAGCTTGAATCCAGTGGCAAAGTGAGCACGGGACCCACGTCTGGGCATACCCTGCCAACTTAGGGCGAACAAAGCGATACCAAAGGGGATGATGGACGGGGCGTTTGAGCTAATCAAACACTCACCCCCAGTCAACTGATCTGGGTTTAATCCATCATCATTCTTTAGCTCACTCCACCACCCCAGTTCAGACATGGCCATATGCAAATCAGTCTGACCCTGTGCCTCATGGGAACAGTCCAGCCCGAACTGCCAAGCCATGTCTTCCCTGGACCGGAAACAAGCATCCTGGGACCGGTTTCTGGCTATTCAGCCGTCATCAGCCAGGCTAGCTTGAATCCAGTGGCAAAGTGAGCACGGGACCCACGTCTGGGCATACCCTGCCAACTTAGGGCGAACAAAGCGATACCAAAGGGGATGATGGACGGGGCGTTTGAGCTAATCAAACACTCACCCCCAGTCAACTGATCTGGGTTTAATCCATCATCATTCGTTAGCTCACTCCACCACCCCAGTTCAGACATGGCCATATGCAAATCAGTCTGACCCTGTGCCTCATGGGAACAGTCCAGCCCGAACTGCCAAGCCATGTCTTCCCTGGACCGGAAACAAGCATCCTGGGACCGGTTTCTGGCTATTCAGCCGTCATCAGCCAGGCTAGCTTGAATCCAGTGGTAAAGTGAGCACTGGACCCACGTCTGGGCATACCCTGCCAACTTAGGGCGAACAAAGCGATACCAAAGGGGATGATGGACGGGGAGTTTGAGCTAATCAAACACCCACCCCCAGTCAACTGATCTGGGTTTAATCCATCATCATTCTTTAGCTCACTCCACCACCCCAGTTCAGACATGGCCATATGCAAATCAGTCTGACCCTGTGCCTCATGGGAACAGTCCAGCCCGAACTGCCAAGCCATGTCTTCCCTGGACCGGAAACAAGCATCCTGGGACCGGTTTCTGGCTATTCAGCCGTCATCAGCCAGGCTAGCTTGAATCCAGTGGCAAAGTGAGCACGGGACCCACGTCTGGGCATACCCTGCCAACTTAGGGCGAACAAAGCGATACCAAAGGGGATGATGGACGGGGCGTTTGAGCTAATCAAACACTCACCCCCAGTCAACTGATCTGGGTTTAATCCATCATCATTCTTTAGCTCACTCCACCACCCCAGTTCAGACATGGCCATATGCAAATCAGTCTGACCCTGTGCCTCATGGGAACAGTCCAGCCCGAACTGCCAAGCCATGTCTTCCCTGGACCGGAAACAAGCATCCTGGGACCGGTTTCTGGCTATTCAGCCGTCATCAGCCAGGCTAGCTTGAATCCAGTGGCAAAGTGAGCACGGGACCCACGTCTGGGCATACCCTGCCAACTTAGGGCGAACAAAGCGATACCAAAGGGGATGATGGACGGGGCGTTTGAGCTAATCAAACACTCACCCCCAGTCAACTGATCTGGGTTTAATCCATCATCATTCTTTAGCTCACTCCACCACCCCAGTTCAGACATGGCCATATGCAAATCAGTCTGACCCTGTGCCTCATGGGAACAGTCCAGCCCGAACTGCCAAGCCATGTCTTCCCTGGACCGGAAACAAGCATCCTGGGACCGGTTTCTGGCTATTCAGCCGTCATCAGCCAGGCTAGCTTGAATCCAGTGGCAAAGTGAGCACGGGACCCACGTCTGGGCATACCCTGCCAACTTAGGGCGAACAAAGCGATACCAAAGGGGATGATGGACGGGGCGTTTGAGCTAATCAAACACTCACCCCCAGTCAACTGATCTGGGTTTAATCCATCATCATTCTTTAGCTCACTCCACCACCCCAGTTCAGACATGGCCATATGCAAATCAGTCTGACCCTGTGCCTCATGGGAACAGTCCAGCCCGAACTGCCAAGCCATGTCTTCCCTGGACCGGAAACAAGCATCCTGGGACCGGTTTCTGGCTATTCAGCCGTCATCAGCCAGGCTAGCTTGAATCCAGTGGCAAAGTGAGCACGGGACCCACGTCTGGGCATACCCTGCCAACTTAGGGCGAACAAAGCGATACCAAAGGGGATGATGGACGGGGCGTTTGAGCTAATCAAACACTCACCCCCAGTCAACTGATCTGGGTTTAATCCATCATCATTCTTTAGCTCACTCCACCACCCCAGTTCAGACATGGCCATATGCAAATCAGTCTGACCCTGTGCCTCATGGGAACAGTCCAGCCCGAACTGCCAAGCCATGTCTTCCCTGGACCGGAAACAAGCATCCTGGGACCGGTTTCTGGCTATTCAGCCGTCATCAGCCAGGCTAGCTTGAATCCAGTGGCAAAGTGAGCACGGGACCCACGTCTGGGCATACCCTGCCAACTTAGGGCGAACAAAGCGATACCAAAGGGGATGATGGACGGGGCGTTTGAGCTAATCAAACACTCACCCCCAGTCAACTGATCTGGGTTTAATCCATCATCATTCTTTAGCTCACTCCACCACCCCAGTTCAGACATGGCCATATGCAAATCAGTCTGACCCTGTGCCTCATGGGAACAGTCCAGCCCGAACTGCCAAGCCATGTCTTCCCTGGACCGGAAACAAGCATCCTGGGACCGGTTTCTGGCTATTCAGCCGTCATCAGCCAGGCTAGCTTGAATCCAGTGGCAAAGTGAGCACGGGACCCACGTCTGGGCATACCCTGCCAACTTAGGGCGAACAAAGCGATACCAAAGGGGATGATGGACGGGGCGTTTGAGCTAATCAAACACTCACCCCCAGTCAACTGATCTGGGTTTAATCCATCATCATTCTTTAGCTCACTCCACCACCCCAGTTCAGACATGGCCATATGCAAATCAGTCTGACCCTGTGCCTCATGGGAACAGTCCAGCCCGAACTGCCAAGCCATGTCTTCCCTGGACCGGAAACAAGCATCCTGGGACCGGTTTCTGGCTATTCAGCCGTCATCAGCCAGGCTAGCTTGAATCCAGTGGCAAAGTGAGCACGGGACCCACGTCTGGGCATACCCTGCCAACTTAGGGCGAACAAAGCGATACCAAAGGGGATGATGGACGGGGCGTTTGAGCTAATCAAACACTCACCCCCAGTCAACTGATCTGGGTTTAATCCATCATCATTCTTTAGCTCACTCCACCACCCCAGTTCAGACATGGCCATATGCAAATCAGTCTGACCCTGTGCCTCATGGGAACAGTCCAGCCCGAACTGCCAAGCCATGTCTTCCCTGGACCGGAAACAAGCATCCTGGGACCGGTTTCTGGCTATTCAGCCGTCATCAGCCAGGCTAGCTTGAATCCAGTGGCAAAGTGAGCACGGGACCCACGTCTGGGCATACCCTGCCAACTTAGGGCGAACAAAGCGATACCAAAGGGGATGATGGACGGGGCGTTTGAGCTAATCAAACACTCACCCCCAGTCAACTGATCTGGGTTTAATCCATCATCATTCTTTAGCTCACTCCACCACCCCAGTTCAGACATGGCCATATGCAAATCAGTCTGACCCTGTGCCTCATGGGAACAGTCCAGCCCGAACTGCCAAGCCATGTCTTCCCTGGACCGGAAACAAGCATCCTGGGACCGGTTTCTGGCTATTCAGCCGTCATCAGCCAGGCTAGCTTGAATCCAGTGGCAAAGTGAGCACGGGACCCACGTCTGGGCATACCCTGCCAACTTAGGGCGAACAAAGCGATACCAAAGGGGATGATGGACGGGGCGTTTGAGCTAATCAAACACTCACCCCCAGTCAACTGATCTGGGTTTAATCCATCATCATTCTTTAGCTCACTCCACCACCCCAGTTCAGACATGGCCATATGCAAATCAGTCTGACCCTGTGCCTCATGGGAACAGTCCAGCCCGAACTGCCAAGCCATGTCTTCCCTGGACCGGAAACAAGCATCCTGGGACCGGTTTCTGGCTATTCAGCCGTCATCAGCCAGGCTAGCTTGAATCCAGTGGCAAAGTGAGCACGGGACCCACGTCTGGGCATACCCTGCCAACTTAGGGCGAACAAAGCGATACCAAAGGGGATGATGGACGGGGCGTTTGAGCTAATCAAACACTCACCCCCAGTCAACTGATCTGGGTTTAATCCATCATCATTCTTTAGCTCACTCCACCACCCCAGTTCAGACATGGCCATATGCAAATCAGTCTGACCCTGTGCCTCATGGGAACAGTCCAGCCCGAACTGCCAAGCCATGTCTTCCCTGGACCGGAAACAAGCATCCTGGGACCGGTTTCTGGCTATTCAGCCGTCATCAGCCAGGCTAGCTTGAATCCAGTGGCAAAGTGAGCACGGGACCCACGTCTGGGCATACCCTGCCAACTTAGGGCGAACAAAGCGATACCAAAGGGGATGATGGACGGGGCGTTTGAGCTAATCAAACACTCACCCCCAGTCAACTGATCTGGGTTTAATCCATCATCATTCTTTAGCTCACTCCACCACCCCAGTTCAGACATGGCCATATGCAAATCAGTCTGACCCTGTGCCTCATGGGAACAGTCCAGCCCGAACTGCCAAGCCATGTCTTCCCTGGACCGGAAACAAGCATCCTGGGACCGGTTTCTGGCTATTCAGCCGTCATCAGCCAGGCTAGCTTGAATCCAGTGGCAAAGTGAGCACGGGACCCACGTCTGGGCATACCCTGCCAACTTAGGGCGAACAAAGCGATACCAAAGGGGATGATGGACGGGGCGTTTGAGCTAATCAAACACTCACCCCCAGTCAACTGATCTGGGTTTAATCCATCATCATTCTTTAGCTCACTCCACCACCCCAGTTCAGACATGGCCATATGCAAATCAGTCTGACCCTGTGCCTCATGGGAACAGTCCAGCCCGAACTGCCAAGCCATGTCTTCCCTGGACCGGAAACAAGCATCCTGGGACCGGTTTCTGGCTATTCAGCCGTCATCAGCCAGGCTAGCTTGAATCCAGTGGCAAAGTGAGCACGGGACCCACGTCTGGGCATACCCTGCCAACTTAGGGCGAACAAAGCGATACCAAAGGGGATGATGGACGGGGCGTTTGAGCTAATCAAACACTCACCCCCAGTCAACTGATCTGGGTTTAATCCATCATCATTCTTTAGCTCACTCCACCACCCCAGTTCAGACATGGCCATATGCAAATCAGTCTGACCCTGTGCCTCATGGGAACAGTCCAGCCCGAACTGCCAAGCCATGTCTTCCCTGGACCGGAAACAAGCATCCTGGGACCGGTTTCTGGCTATTCAGCCGTCATCAGCCAGGCTAGCTTGAATCCAGTGGCAAAGTGAGCACGGGACCCACGTCTGGGCATACCCTGCCAACTTAGGGCGAACAAAGCGATACCAAAGGGGATGATGGACGGGGCGTTTGAGCTAATCAAACACTCACCCCCAGTCAACTGATCTGGGTTTAATCCATCATCATTCTTTAGCTCACTCCACCACCCCAGTTCAGACATGGCCATATGCAAATCAGTCTGACCCTGTGCCTCATGGGAACAGTCCAGCCCGAACTGCCAAGCCATGTCTTCCCTGGACCGGAAACAAGCATCCTGGGACCGGTTTCTGGCTATTCAGCCGTCATCAGCCAGGCTAGCTTGAATCCAGTGGCAAAGTGAGCACGGGACCCACGTCTGGGCATACCCTGCCAACTTAGGGCGAACAAAGCGATACCAAAGGGGATGATGGACGGGGCGTTTGAGCTAATCAAACACTCACCCCCAGTCAACTGATCTGGGTTTAATCCATCATCATTCTTTAGCTCACTCCACCACCCCAGTTCAGACATGGCCATATGCAAATCAGTCTGACCCTGTGCCTCATGGGAACAGTCCAGCCCGAACTGCCAAGCCATGTCTTCCCTGGACCGGAAACAAGCATCCTGGGACCGGTTTCTGGCTATTCAGCCGTCATCAGCCAGGCTAGCTTGAATCCAGTGGCAAAGTGAGCACGGGACCCACGTCTGGGCATACCCTGCCAACTTAGGGCGAACAAAGCGATACCAAAGGGGATGATGGACGGGGCGTTTGAGCTAATCAAACACTCACCCCCAGTCAACTGATCTGGGTTTAATCCATCATCATTCTTTAGCTCACTCCACCACCCCAGTTCAGACATGGCCATATGCAAATCAGTCTGACCCTGTGCCTCATGGGAACAGTCCAGCCCGAACTGCCAAGCCATGTCTTCCCTGGACCGGAAACAAGCATCCTGGGACCGGTTTCTGGCTATTCAGCCGTCATCAGCCAGGCTAGCTTGAATCCAGTGGCAAAGTGAGCACGGGACCCACGTCTGGGCATACCCTGCCAACTTAGGGCGAACAAAGCGATACCAAAGGGGATGATGGACGGGGCGTTTGAGCTAATCAAACACTCACCCCCAGTCAACTGATCTGGGTTTAATCCATCATCATTCTTTAGCTCACTCCACCACCCCAGTTCAGACATGGCCATATGCAAATCAGTCTGACCCTGTGCCTCATGGGAACAGTCCAGCCCGAACTGCCAAGCCATGTCTTCCCTGGACCGGAAACAAGCATCCTGGGACCGGTTTCTGGCTATTCAGCCGTCATCAGCCAGGCTAGCTTGAATCCAGTGGCAAAGTGAGCACGGGACCCACGTCTGGGCATACCCTGCCAACTTAGGGCGAACAAAGCGATACCAAAGGGGATGATGGACGGGGCGTTTGAGCTAATCAAACACTCACCCCCAGTCAACTGATCTGGGTTTAATCCATCATCATTCTTTAGCTCACTCCACCACCCCAGTTCAGACATGGCCATATGCAAATCAGTCTGACCCTGTGCCTCATGGGAACAGTCCAGCCCGAACTGCCAAGCCATGTCTTCCCTGGACCGGAAACAAGCATCCTGGGACCGGTTTCTGGCTATTCAGCCGTCATCAGCCAGGCTAGCTTGAATCCAGTGGCAAAGTGAGCACGGGACCCACGTCTGGGCATACCCTGCCAACTTAGGGCGAACAAAGCGATACCAAAGGGGATGATGGACGGGGCGTTTGAGCTAATCAAACACTCACCCCCAGTCAACTGATCTGGGTTTAATCCATCATCATTCGTTAGCTCACTCCACCACCCCAGTTCAGACATGGCCATATGCAAATCAGTCTGACCCTGTGCCTCATGGGAACAGTCCAGCCCGAACTGCCAAGCCATGTCTTCCCTGGACCGGAAACAAGCATCCTGGGACCGGTTTCTGGCTATTCAGCCGTCATCAGCCAGGCTAGCTTGAATCCAGTGGCAAAGTGAGCACGGGACCCACGTCTGGGCATACCCTGCCAACTTAGGGCGAACAAAGCGATACCAAAGGGGATGATGGACGGGGCGTTTGAGCTAATCAAACACTCACCCCCAGTCAACTGATCTGGGTTTAATCCATCATCATTCTTTAGCTCACTCCACCACCCCAGTTCAGACATGGCCATATGCAAATCAGTCTGACCCTGTGCCTCATGGGAACAGTCCAGCCCGAACTGCCAAGCCATGTCTTCCCTGGACCGGAAACAAGCATCCTGGGACCGGTTTCTGGCTATTCAGCCGTCATCAGCCAGGCTAGCTTGAATCCAGTGGCAAAGTGAGCACGGGACCCACGTCTGGGCATACCCTGCCAACTTAGGGCGAACAAAGCGATACCAAAGGGGATGATGGACGGGGCGTTTGAGCTAATCAAACACTCACCCCCAGTCAACTGATCTGGGTTTAATCCATCATCATTCTTTAGCTCACTCCACCACCCCAGTTCAGACATGGCCATATGCAAATCAGTCTGACCCTGTGCCTCATGGGAACAGTCCAGCCCGAACTGCCAAGCCATGTCTTCCCTGGACCGGAAACAAGCATCCTGGGACCGGTTTCTGGCTATTCAGCCGTCATCAGCCAGGCTAGCTTGAATCCAGTGGCAAAGTGAGCACGGGACCCACGTCTGGGCATACCCTGCCAACTTAGGGCGAACAAAGCGATACCAAAGGGGATGATGGACGGGGCGTTTGAGCTAATCAAACACTCACCCCCAGTCAACTGATCTGGGTTTAATCCATCATCATTCTTTAGCTCACTCCACCACCCCAGTTCAGACATGGCCATATGCAAATCAGTCTGACCCTGTGCCTCATGGGAACAGTCCAGCCCGAACTGCCAAGCCATGTCTTCCCTGGACCGGAAACAAGCATCCTGGGACCGGTTTCTGGCTATTCAGCCGTCATCAGCCAGGCTAGCTTGAATCCAGTGGCAAAGTGAGCACGGGACCCACGTCTGGGCATACCCTGCCAACTTAGGGCGAACAAAGCGATACCAAAGGGGATGATGGACGGGGCGTTTGAGCTAATCAAACACTCACCCCCAGTCAACTGATCTGGGTTTAATCCATCATCATTCTTTAGCTCACTCCACCACCCCAGTTCAGACATGGCCATATGCAAATCAGTCTGACCCTGTGCCTCATGGGAACAGTCCAGCCCGAACTGCCAAGCCATGTCTTCCCTGGACCGGAAACAAGCATCCTGGGACCGGTTTCTGGCTATTCAGCCGTCATCAGCCAGGCTAGCTTGAATCCAGTGGCAAAGTGAGCACGGGACCCACGTCTGGGCATACCCTGCCAACTTAGGGCGAACAAAGCGATACCAAAGGGAATGATGGACGGGGCGTTTGAGCTAAACAAACACTCACCCCCAGTCAACTGATCTGGGTTTAATCCATCATCATTCTTTAGCTCACTCCACCACCCCAGTTCAGACATGGCCATATGCAAATCAGTCTGACCCTGTGCCTCATGGGAACAGTCCAGCCCGAACTGCCAAGCCATGTCTTCCCTGGACCGGAAACAAGCATCCTGGGACCGGTTTCTGGCTATTCAGCCGTCATCAGCCAGGCTAGCTTGAATCCAGTGGCAAAGTGAGCACGGGACCCACGTCTGGGCATACCCTGCCAACTTAGGGCGAACAAAGCGATACCAAAGGGGATGATGGACGGGGCGTTTGAGCTAATCAAACACTCACCCCCAGTCAACTGATCTGGGTTTAATCCATCATCATTCTTTAGCTCACTCCACCACCCCAGTTCAGACATGGCCATATGCAAATCAGTCTGACCCTGTGCCTCATGGGAACAGTCCAGCCCGAACTGCCAAGCCATGTCTTCCCTGGACCGGAAACAAGCATCCTGGGACCGGTTTCTGGCTATTCAGCCGTCATCAGCCAGGCTAGCTTGAATCCAGTGGCAAAGTGAGCACGGGACCCACGTCTGGGCATACCCTGCCAACTTAGGGCGAACAAAGCGATACCAAAGGGGATGATGGACGGGGCGTTTGAGCTAATCAAACACTCACCCCCAGTCAACTGATCTGGGTTTAATCCATCAT